>KN729398.1:0-11883 GCA_000816745.1 Ancylostoma duodenale
TAGAATTAATGCATTCTTACCCCCCGCATTTGAATTCTGGAGCACAATTCAAAGTAATAGTTTAGAAGATCCGTTTGCACTAGCGATACTCCTTTACCACGTCGACAATTTTACTCCAGAAACTAAGAAGCATCTACTCATGGTACACTCCTCTCGAATAATTGAGGCTATTAATAGATTTGATATTGAGACCGTTTAGGTTGCCGGTATGAAGATTGCAGAGATCTCAAACATGAGGCCATTTTTAGGATGTCCACCGCCGATATTTAAAAGAGTAATCAAGGTATGGTAGACATCTAGTAAACAAACAAATAAGTAAATAAATAAGCGAATAAAGCTCTTAAAACATTGTGCAGAAGCATGTACAACACATGGCGCCTTTTCTAGGCAGCAATTAGAGAAGTTGGAGACTCAGTGAGATCTTTGGACATAGCTCAAGCGATCCTCTACTGGGCCTCTGAAAATGACAACAATGAGGTAAGTAATAGCCGTAACTACGGACCATAGTGCTAACATCCTGCTACAGTACCCAAAAACTCAGCTGGCCACGTCGCTGTTGAACCAGATTCCTGCAGAGGACCTGCAGCGTGATGAAGTGGACGTGTTACGCGAGATCGCCATCGACCTGGGCCTTGACCATCTGGCAACTCTAATTCTCAGCCGATATTATGCCTTAAGCACGTCGTGAGTTCTGTAGTATCATAGCTCTAATCTAATGCGGGATTAGAGACGCAGAGTAACTGAGCCGCTCTGCATGTGTGGGGTCTGTATGAAAGCCCGCAAATTCATAAAAACTCCAGTAGAAGCCAAAGAAGCTGCGAATTCGTGCATGGTAACAAGGACTTAGGACTAAAACTACAAAACTCGAAGGAACCACTATTTCCGATTTTTCCTTCGAATGAATAGAATTTTTAAGTTCAATCTCACAACGGCTGGACTATGGCGAACTCGAGGAAGAGGAAGAATTCACTGAAGAGCAATGTGCCATACGGTGAGGTTATTGCTAGAGCATTTCTTCAAATGTGTAGACATCATCTGCTGGTATCCTGTCAAATAAAAACACCTATTCCGATACGTTCCTTTGGAAAAATACGGCAAATCACAATGCACAGCCACTTCGTTCTCCCTACCTGTTCGTCTCAATAATTATTAGAAGTGGGGTGTAGAGCGTTATTACTGAAGTGGGCGGTGCTGACGAGCTCTGCGATTGGCTGATTGGTGAACTGCCAGCCGTGGGCAACGATTTTATCTATTGCATCAGTATTCTGTGGATAAGTCATGGGCAGTTCCACCGGTGTGGTTCTAGGTTTTGCTCAGCAAAAGCAATCAAAGTTAGGGTAACAATAACTCCTAGTTGAATTTGTAATATCAAACCTTCCCGCCCTCAAATAATTCACTGACATGTCGTCTTCGACTTTTGTTGATGGAGCTGATCCCGTTTGTGCTCAGCCCTAGCGCTACAAGCATCACAATGTCATTCTTTACATACAGCACTCTCCATTTCGTTTGCTAGTTCCCGACATGAGAATTTCCGACACCTAATTACTTTTGGCTGAGAAATGCGAGGAAGAACGCTCCTAATTTGGTCGATTTAGCAGCGATGTTCGTGGGATATGAGAGCAGGAAATACATTCTGCACTTCATTTCTGCAGAATTTCGCGCTTCGCAAAATGTTATATATGTAGTGCTTAAATACACGAATATTATCAAAGGGGTAGAGTATATCAGTCTATTTCTTCTCATGAACCTCTGCAAGCAATTCTCTACGCTCTCGAAAGCCCTATAATAAACAGAAAGATAAATATTTGTATGAAAAAGGATATATTGATGAAATATGCACTCCATCGAAGAGTTAGAATTCTGTTCAGTGAGCATGATGATTACCGAATGACTGCCGGTAAGAACGTGGACGCGACAGAAGTGCGAGATAAATCACACGTTACTGAAGAACCAGCCGGTAAACAAAATTTCCATCAACGCTTATCCTCGATATTTTAGTTAAGCAGAAAAAAATCATAAGGCTCATCGTCCTTGTTCAGGTGTTAGCTTGACACCAACAGCAGAAGACAAACGCTTACTCCAGAATGTGATGTCAAATATGGTCGCGGTAAACTTCGGCACCATACCACTCGAGAAATCTCATAATGATTTACATATTGAGGTGAGTACGTGATCAGAATGTGAGAGATAGGAATCTGAAAAGTCATGTGGCGCTACTAGCGACCGGTCAGCTCCACCAGGCATTAGACCCATAACGATGCCATAGAAAGGTGCTATAACAAACTCGTGATCGATTATCGACCGCTCCTCCAAATTTAAAAAAAATCAACTGGTAATCAAACCAAGTGCCATACCAATTGCTTACCACTTTAAAACCACCACCTCTGATCATTCAGCACTTAGATCACCTATCAAGGACCGAAAGAAGCTGCCAAAAAAGAGGCAGTCCAGCTGTTCTTCAATGTAGAAGTGGATGAACCAGCCACCAAGGAAACGTGAAAACATCCAGTAAAACCTCGCATAAAGCATAATCACACTAATACCAACTATTCTGTACACTGTGATAAAAACTACCACCTCCCATCTGTTCGCAATGAATCACTAGCACATAGAAACATTTATCTTTTCAATTTTTTCTTTATAGATATATAAGAACATCACATTTTTACAGGTAATCTAGGCAGATCTAGGCGACTAAATTTGCTACGTCGAAACAACTAATGAAGGCATCTCTCCGTATATGTCAGCAAACCTATACAATCATGGCTATCAGCAAAATAGTACTCCAATCATCGTAAAACGATCTGTCCTGTACAAATATTTTTATGGAAAAAGTAAAACTCGTCAGGAGAAGCTATGAACATCATGGGTTGGTGTAGGCAACGTTGATAGGACCTAAACAGAGAAACAGAGTAAAAAAAAAAAGTTTGGAACAACACTCGCAGTGTGGGTGGTCCAAGAAACAGGAAAATGAAATTATCTTTAAAAACTCAAAAATCAACCTCGTCCAATTTCTGAAGGTAGTTCACGAAGTGAATCTCAATCCAGCATGGCGTGTCAAGTATTGTCGTTCGACGATAGCTCTTCCCAAATCCTTTCACAAACGAAACTCGGCATATACACAAGTTCTAAAAAATAGAAGCAACTGCTGCATCAGCTGAACAATCTCTAAAAATTACAAGAATGATCACCTGAAGTGCATAGACATGGCGATATCCTTGCTGTCTTGCCTCCTGCAGCAGCTCTTCGAAAGCAGCCTCGTCAAAAATATCAATCGTTCGATCTGAACGGGTTTAATCACAGAAAGATAAGAAGCTTGGAAGCACACAGTTCAACCCAATTAGACTCTCAAATTACTTGGTTGGAAATTGATGGGAATCTAAACCAATAATAACGGCTGCGAGAAGAATATGTCACTCTTTTAGAATAAAAATGCAAAAGAGCGTGCGACAGATTATTTAAAGAGGAAGATTAGTGGAGTAAATCTGGATACAATGAGGATTTCCGTAAAAATATGAGGATACACGACTACCACACTAAAAAGAGCCATCTCTGATATGAACCATATTCAACACCAATTGAATGCTTTCGTTCTTCAATTCGATTTTCATATACTAGGCAAAAACTCTAGCCTCTTTTGAGTGGGCATGGACATTGTATGATGATATACGACTGGCAGACCTCATTTTTGCTGCTTCAATATTGCTCGTGGGAAGAAACTATACCACAAGACCCAAAACCCATCAAATAAGGTAAACAGAAATTCGAAATGAGTATACTAAGTGGAATGAAATCTTTTTTTTTGTTAATCAGGCAGGAACCAACAATGAAAACCGCTCTATCCAATTCTTTCGGTAAGGATAACAATAAATGAGAGAAAAACGTTTTTTATGAGGCACCTTCAGTGAGAAGTGAACAGAAAACTTTCTCCAAAATAGGCGAATTCTCTCAAAGTTGTCGTAATTCTTCGCAAAACTAAGTTCGAGCCAGAGAAAGCAAAACAACGAAATTAACTTGTGACTTAACATGTCACAAAGCCTTCCAGAAAATGTGGTACTAGTAAAATATTTTTGCAGGTTCGATGTCTTCAAATTTCATGCAATAAAAGTCACCAAAATTGAAAAAAAATGAGAGTGAACATTTGTAGAAATTGTAGAATATTTACAAAGAAGGTTTTCTCATGTAAGTAAGAGGTAATGGATAAGCTCGTTAAACACACAATTCCTTGAAAAACACAAAAGACGACAAAATGAACGGTGATAATGGATCGAACAAATTCGATTCTTCGGAGGGTAACGAATTCTTACACGTGACTGTAGATTTTCTATGATATCAGGTGAAGCGCTCGGGGAGAGAATCTGTTACTGTCCAAAATGTGTGAGGCAGGTTACTTAAGATGCTGTGCTTAGTCATTCACTATCTTTTGCTTGGAATCTACAGCTTTTGTTCAAAAGAAAACTCTTAATCGAACTCACTGTCAACGTCATCCCCTTCCGCAACACCAGACAGTCGATAAACTGTAGCCGCGTCATCATTTAGACGTTTTGCATGTAGAGGAGCTTGAACAAACATTGGCGACTCGCAAAGGCAAGTGATCGTAGTTCGGCCGTCTTCATATTGCATTTGCATGCCCTTTCCTGAAATTTGTTCAGCTAGGAGGACTGAGAAAAAAATCTCAAACATCTGAATAATGCCAACGAATATATGACTTTCGCACGCATCGTCGCTACAGAATTTGAAACAACAAGCCAGCTCGCTATACCCCTCCAACATTCAAAAGAAAAAAACCACACAGAATCACTATGGATGCGCATAAAAGCTGTAGAGTGAAAGGTTGACACATTATGGGAGGTTTAAAACAGCAAGTTCCAATTTTTTTTCCACGCGAACGAAACGAAGACAGAACAAAGGAGACCTCAAGATCCCAGGAAAAAGAAGGCGGATAAATACAAAATTATGAACAAGAAATCTAGATATTGCGAAAAATCTTCTCAAAATATATCTAACCTCACTGCAGTACCTGCCAAAAGACTTACCAATCTGTCCTCGTACTGGTATCACACCAGGCTGTCGACTGCTGTTACCCAGTGAACCAAGACTGAATCTGGTCGGATCTCCGGAACCGCAAAAACCATCTACCCACAGATTCAAGGTGTGACATTTGAACGGAGGACCTACCTAAAGCCATAAAAATATATGGTCAATTAGCTCACAGAAGGCGCCTGATCCGACTTTGTCTGCAATTACGACTTTGCCCGCAGAATACCTCTGGAAGGATATTTTAGCGAATGGCGGCAGGGAAACATAAGAATGGAAGGAATCACACCATATGCATATCAAAAAAGTGCAAAAAATAGATCAGTTGGCCGAAAAAATGATGAGGTCGTAGTTGCGGACAAAGTCGGATCGAGCGCCTTCTGTGAGCTAATAGACTGTATTTTCTTGAATAACAAAAAGCAAAAAAGAGAGCTTACCCTATCCTTGAATTCGTAATGCAGAATATTGACGACAGCGTTGTCCTCGCTCGACTGCTCATTATGGCGCGGTGGTCTTTCGATTTCCTCATCCGAAATCGGCATCACATGCATTGTGCCACACTGCTCATCAGCCGTAGATGTTCTAAACAAAGCACTCAATATAATCAGACGGAATAGACAGCTTTTTGAGCGCTACATCTCTGTCCTTTAGAATATACCATTTAATGGTAAAACTAATATAAAATAATCTTTTGGACGCGTTTGAAATTGAGGCGATACATGATACGTGAGTGAAGCATTGTAACCAACTACAGACATGAAAGCTATTTACACTATTGACAGCCGCAAATTGCACTTTTTAGAGTGATCGCATTTTGGAAACACTTCAGTGTTGATCCTAGAGAAATCCCATGTTCCTGTCTCGAAGATCGATTTTAAAAAAGTGAATTTCTTCGTGATACACCGCAATGAGCATCAAAGCGTAGCGCTGCTCGCTCTAGTCGGAGCTAAATCTTTCCGCCTGTTTAGGCTAAGCAATAAAAAGAACTAACAAATAAAGCGTAAAATACCTAGCACAAAACTACTTAAAACGAAATAAAAGTGCAATCAAGAGGAACTAACGTGGGGGTGGAGGTGAAATCACTTCTCGCTGCCATTGATTGATCTGCAACTTCTACGGGAGCCGGAACTAACTGGGGTTGCTTCTGAAAACAGTATAGCTGTGGCACGACGGCACGCAAATGAGAATTATCTCTTTCCTATATGATTACAGTGATGGAGCTCCCTTCAAAGCAAAACATGAACAAATCCAGAAAAATCCGCTTAAAAAAGATGCATACTGCCAATAAAAAGTTAAACACTAATGTTCAAACATCGGAATATGAAAAAGAACAACTTTCATTCGTCGCGGGATAAGAAATGCAGGACAACTAGGACAACAAAGTTTATAGGTCCAAATTTCGGCCAAAACGTAAACGGTGCAAGGTAGAAATCTTGGATCTCAAATATATTTCGTTCGTTATCATTGCTCAATTAAATTTTCATTGAACGGAAAGCGGTTTGCATCGAACCATTCAATTGGAGAGAGGATAAAAAAAAACTTTCGGTTGTGATGGTGCTACCCAGTGGAAAGAAATCAGTTAAAGCGACTGAAAGCTACCAAATTTCACGTGAAAGATAAAACAAGACATTCAAGAAATCAACATACTGCTTGTTCCAAGAAACGATAAGGTAATTAATAAGCATTCATGTACATCACAGTTCTGATAAATCATAGATAAAACACGAAAGGAAGATATTCATAGTGTGAGTAGATTTTCATGGAAGTGTTGAGCTTACTACAGAACGCTTTAGGCACTCGTTGTTCCACTATGGCGAAAGATTTAAAAAATAGTACATTTTTTTTCTGTGCTTGATTAGCACTACTAACCTGGCTATGACACTGGAAGGCTGAACGGGAACCCAGTGTTCAGTGTTGAACAATAAATACCCCTTTCCCTTGCGTTCAAGTTACGCTGTTCGTCGGAAAGGGAACCGATCCAAAAACTGTACCAATTCGGTGACAGTCTAACATATTTTGGAAACAAGCAGGGTTTCTTCCTCAGAATGAGAAACAAAACATATCAGACACATAGAGTCCGTCTCGAAAACGGCGATAGTTGAGTATTTGTGCCTATGATCTGCATTTCTCGTCCGTCTCTCCAAATACGACACTATTTCTCGCGTTTTCTCTTTCTCTAATATCTTCACAACTATGTTCGCTGGTGAAACACACTATAGGTACACATCGGTGAGATCCAATTTGTTCACAAAAGCTAACCTATTGAGTGCTGCGACTCTATATTTAATCAAGGACAACACTTAAAAACGAATCCGAGAAAAACAAAAACTCGTCTGATGTCTGTCTTCTCAAATTAAGAAAGGACATATTAATAGAAGACAAAAAGTATGAAGATTAATAGCATTTGAACTTTACAGCAGAAAAAAAAACAACAGTACCTCTGAACTTTGCTTCTTCGTAGCTTCGGGATAGGGCACAGGAACCACTGCTGGAGGTACGGCTGGTGGAACACTACGATTGGACGCAGACGACGAGTTCGATGGTCTTGGCTAAAAGAGAGGAGTCGATATTTAATCATTCTTTCACACGATTTCAAAGCCCTTAATTATATTCACCTATTTTATAAGTATTTTTTAAAATCTCCTTAGAACTATTTCAACATTAAAAACCAAACTGGCAAGAAAAATTAGTGCACATCAACCTAACTATTGGAAAAAAAAATAGTTGGTGCCTGGTTCGCATATGCAACTTGACATGACAAAAAACCAGATGCCTACTACTTTCGTAACTATTAATCGAGTCAATTACAGCTAGAAAAATATTTTTTTACCCTCCCACCTCATGAGCCTGGTCCTGGATGCATCACTGAAATTACCCGGAGTGAACGTGTTGACGCTCGTGTGAGATGGATGAAGTTGTGTGGTGTTAACAAGTTTACCCTGGCTAATCTCAATGATGCATGCGGCTCCTGTATAAATGAGTATTTCACTGGCAGGGTCAATCGTGGTAGGATTGATTATGAAAGGGATTCACAAGTGGAGATGGTCATGACGGGGTATGAACGTGTATGCAGAAGTGGGTGAGGGTGTACTTTCAACGGGTAAGAGGGAGACGCTTTCAATATCACCACGCTTGACATTGCTCGCTGAAGAGCCTCTATGTCGCGAAACAAGCAGTTATTTTGACCTTTATGTGGCACATTCGTTTTTTTTTCAATGACGTGGATGAGTCATTGAACACATGCAAGCACAAGGAAGTAATGTGTTCTGCAAGATGGCATGTTCTGTAGTTTGATAGAAACAAACATTACGCTTGCAGCATCTGCAAAAGATGAAACATTTTTATTCCTTTGGATAACGTGAATGGCACAGCGCAAATCACGTGAAGCCTCAGCTACGATTCCCATGCATAAGGGGTTCTGACCATCTCCTGATGAACTCTTCGAAACGGGCTAAAACCGCGGTCAAACAAATCAAAGGGACCTTTCGCCGACATTTGCAAAATATCAGCTGCACTGAAAGCGTGCAGACATAGCACACCCACTCGGTTTTTTTTTTTCAACTTCAGTGCAATGCACCGACTCTCAATCTAGCTGGTACTAATGACACGCGGAGCTCGTGGTGAAGCGTCCAAATATCAACAAAGGGAAGGAATGGTGGATCAGGACAACGCTTACAGTAGCGCAACAATACTGGATTTTGCAGATTTTGCCGACAAAGTAACAAATCCTATTTAGAACTGCATAGAACAACGCGCATTCGTACTTTTTCTTCACGAAATTCCAGAACCTCAGTAAATAAATTGGTGTTACTTGTTCCAAGAACCTGTGTTCTTAGGGAAACAAGTAGTAAATACATCCTCTAACAAGAGACACTGTATTTCGTAGCTAAAGTCAACTAACATTCACTGGTGTGATGGTAGAAACTCTTGATTATATAACAGAATGCAGAAAGGTAGAAGGAAGATCTCCCATTGCTATTATAACAAAACAAAACGAAATGGAGCGGAATGTCATCAACTACTAAAACTTCAAATTTTTCTCCGTTCCCCATCAGGCAGCGAAAAACTCACAATTTTTCAGAAATTTCCGGAAAAGATTTTCTCTGCATTGTTTATCTGACATCTTCCTAAAATCAAAGACCGCCAGAATTATTCAAGTATATTCGTCATGATGTATTGCAGCTTATGTAGCACTGTTGTAAGAACAAAAATTCGTCTTCTTCAATACGTGCCTATATGACGTACAGGAATGAGTAGGAGTATTTGAGATAGGTCATCACTGTGGTTCTTCACTACCATGTGAGTAAGTACGCAGAAATCGCTACAGCGGCAAGACTCAATTAGTAAACAAGCTGAGAAAGTTGCAATAGGCGAGGATTTCAATTTCTTCAAAACATGCAGGCGTCTGCGGTGACCTCTGCGAACATCACATTAACATCACACATCTCCATGACATCATCCCACAAAGGTCCATCATGCCTTACTCCTTTAAATGGGCATCGACGTTTAATAGCACTATACGTATTTTTGAAAGCTAGTCACGCTACAGCATGAGAGCCCTTCCATTACTGTAATAAACGAATGTACAAAAGCAGGCCCACCAAGCAAAGGCTGATCAAACATGTTACTGCATAGCGGGAAATCCAGAAAACGTGGTAGAATTACGCAAAGACCCATCAAAATTGGTTCACGTAGTTTTTTTAGGCGAAATTGCACAGCACTCCAGGGTTCGTAGGAGGTACAGCAATTTCGACAAGCTAGCCTTTTGCCAGACAATCCCATGAAGAAGTCAGTTTCGATCGTAACTTTGCAAAAATGAAGTGGAAAACATTATCGGGTCTTCCAACAACCTGACACGGCCAAGAGAGAAAGAAAAATAAAGAATTTGTAGGAAAAAAGCTACAAGTTTCAACACCACGTTCGTTAAGCACGAATGCTTTACATAATGACGCTATCAAGAAGAATTACACACTCAAAATAAGGACCATGTTAGGAGCAAATAGCTTCACTACACAATTTTTTTGACATCGGTTATTGAATATTCACTAATTCTTTACTGTGGGCGGGTTAGAGCACTAATACAATGGAATACACCCTGTAGAGAATCAAAGATTGCAAAGCAAAAACTGGTGCCCTCTAAGGTGAGAACCAATTAGGACAAGAATACTTTCAAATATTGAAAAAGGATTGGAGCACTCAAAGAAAAAGAAAACAGAGCGATCATAGCATATGGTGTTCTTATGCTATGTTCTTATGCTAATGTTCAAGTGGCGACCATATGTTTTAGCTTGATCTAGAAAATCAGCTTAAAAGCAAAGGGGCTATCGACACCAACCTTTTAAATTCTCTTTGAAACAATAATATGGCTACTGAGTTGAAATCTTTTCTGCCAATCAATACTGTTATTCATCATGCATGACAGCGCTTTTCAGCCCACGCGTGGAAATAAACAGAAGTAAACAGAAAGCTGTTCAGGTGAACAATGCATACTTTTGCCTCTAATCTGGAACAACTAGTTGCCCTTTCCTTCGTAAGCGATGAGAAGCGAACTAGAACTTTTAAACGCAACAAAAATTAGGAAAGCGAGAGGGAGAATGTGAATTTTAAGGAAAACAATAACGAGACAATCAAGCTGTAATGAAATTAATATGTAACAGAATGTCCGGTAAAATGAAAAATCTGATAGAAAAAATTGTGGACCTGCAATCAAAACAGATGCATACCTTCACAACATCCCAATTTACTAGGAATCCACTCCAGCTAATTAATTGAACAAAAGCAATCTGAATTTTTATCTGGCATGATTATGTGTAGCTGATACATAGCTCATTTTTTGGACATCTGGTTTAGAAAACTATCATTTGGCACAATCCATACCCGTATAAGAATGTGTGCCCATAATTGACTACTAGTAAATCGCTTTCACTACAACAAGAGTGTCTAATAACCACTTGTGAATCGCCGTCATTAAAGTCAATGTCGCAGATATCAAATAACTATCACATTTGATTTTGCATTATGAAGACGTATTCCAAAAAGAAAGCTTCTAGACAAGCACTCACCTGAAGTTCAGTGTAAGTACGTCCTTCTGATGTTATTGGTGGTGGTACAGCCGGCCTGGTCAAATTCATGGAGAAACCAGCAGTGACACCAAATGGTGAATCACCACACTGAGGTGGGAGGGACGGGAGCCGTTGTACAGGGTACTGGTGGAACGGATTCTGACCTGGGTGTCCAGCGCCAAATCGACAACTCGTGGGCGCATTCTGCATATTCTATAAAACAACCATTAAAACCTGTTACATAACGAACAGTTTAGAATGGGTAAATAAAGTTTGAAACTTTTCCTGACCTGGTGATTGAAGGGCACCTGATTCATCTGTTGATTTTCAATGTTAGCACCAAGCTGGTGTGTCCCTTGATACGGCTCATCGTCAGGTGGCAGCGGTGCATCAGCTATCCAACGATTGTCATGAGTAATCGTAGAGTTGTTCGATGTTCTTGCTTGTGACAAGCTTCCACCTGACCAACTACCGCCAGCTCCTGAAAAAATATTTTCATCACTTCGAAAGAGGAGGCGAAGTTGAAATGGTGCCCCATTCGGATCGACACCACCCACACACGCCCCACTACTAGTCGACTTGGAGTGTAGTAGAATTCAATGACTTGCTTAAGCCACACCAGATTTTTATGGTGGAACCTTTATTGACCTGACGTTTCAACGAAACCGTCGTCTTTAGAGGTCTGAAAATGGTTCCAGTTGTTTGATTTGCGTGCTACACGGTCGAACACTTCATCGCACTTTGCCAGTTTTCGAGTTAAGGCGACCTTAACTCGAAAACTGGC
>KN729401.1:0-16780 GCA_000816745.1 Ancylostoma duodenale
AACTGGAACAGTTAAGAAAAACAAAGGAAGGTGAGAACAAGGCTGATATTTTTCCAAGCTAGCTAAGATGACGCTATTCTGCGAAATTCTTAGACAGTGCAACAAACTCAAGAGATTCAAGAAATTCAAGAAGTTCTTCACTGTACCATGCGTAGGGTTGATTTATGGTCAATAGCACTAAAACTTCAGTCTTGCCAACCAGTGAATGGCATGTTACCCATCACTACGATGCGGTTATATACGGGCAAGATCCCACATCTTCCTGTCTGTTTTTTGATTAATACCGAAACAGTGGAACAGAGTTAGTGAATATGATTCCTTACATGCAAGCGTTGAAGCATCCTAACAGTTTCTAGGATGGGAATGTGCCATCCCTATTTCACCGATTAGTCGTCTTACTCAGAATCTTATAAGGGCATGTGCCGCTCCAAGGTTATAGTATTCCTAAAGAAGCGCATATCACGTTCCCTGCAGAGTCCCTGAGTGTTTACCAGCGCCAAAAGGAACAGCAGAAATCTTAAGCAAGCGCTAATTCACATCGTACAGAAAGCACAGTTCTATTCTTGCGCTATCGTTAGGGGTCTTCCGACCTGCAACACCCACGGACGGGGTCACGTAGGTGCCACCAGACTTATTTTCCAGGATTCTCCCTCGAAGTCACTGGATTCTTTTCGAGATGCTTCCATAAAATTTCTTCATGTCGAGCAGAGCAGAACCGGCGCTCTGATACCCTAAATAGCGATTAAGTTAACAGCTGATTTCTTGTCCAGCTGTGGACAAGCGTGTTATCTGTCGCTGATTAGGCCGTTGTTCAGCTGAAGTTGTTCAATTCGGAGCTCACTAAAACGACATTGCTGGCATATTCTACTATATTCATACGTATCTCACAGAAAAGACACTTAATCTTGGCAGTTTCTCGGGAAAAATCAACGGCAGATTGAATTCCGCACCTTGGTTACGTGCGGAGATGTTTCACCTAATGCAAATCCTTGCAGTAGTTGGACCAATCCTAGGCAGGATAGTTAGTTATTTGGTCGCTTTTGGTCTCTCGAAGCGCTTGTGTTGTTGCTTGCATTGTACTTGGTACTCACTCGCAAAGTCAGAATGCTGAGGGTACTTATCATACATGACCGAATCAAATAAAATCGATGAGATTTTTGAATATTCAAATATTCGAATAATTCACTCATTCGATTTCTCAAAGAAGGACGATATGCGAACTATTCATTCATTCGGTGCTCCGAAAAGAACATGAATTATTCGAATTACTCAGAATGGGGGCTATTCGAATAATTCGTTCATTCGTGTTCATAAAAAAGGCTAATATTCGTACGATTCGTTTGTTCAAGCTTCTAAATTCGAGTATTCAAAATTCAAACTCTTGCTGTAGAATCGACCATTTCCTGAAAACGCATTTCATCGGGTCCATGAGTAACGCTGACCTGGCTTGCTTGAAGTCAATTAGACAGCATGCATCTGCACCTACGCGCCACGTATTTTCGAATTATTCAAAAATTCGAATATTACAAAAATCGTCGAATATCCCACTGTATAGTAATTATCTCTTGGCAGAAATATTTGGAGAGGAAATGCAAAGATGCTAGAATTTCCGGACCGGCCATTAGAGCTCCTCTTAGTCCATTTTAGTGCAACACGTAGTACAGAACCTCGCTCTTTGACATAAAACACCTCGTTTGGCTATAAATGAATAGCTTTACTGTGTCTTCACTCCTTTTCCGCCTGGACACCGTACTCTAACCCACAAAATTGTTTTTTTTTTTGTAACTTTTGATGGTTGTATTATACTGCGCGGTATGTACCTACTTCAAAAAGACCCCTCAAACATGACAGCACAGAAAAACAGGGAAGAGGAAGCGACTGAGTAGTCTGTTCGATCGATATTCCTGTGAGGACAGGTAGCAACACGAGTCGTTCAAACTTTAAACTCCTCTACCGCATGCGTGAGCGCATACATTGCGCTCAAACTGCTCCTGCTCCAACTACAACCCTATGGGTCCCTCTAGGTGACTCCTTCATATTAGGTGAGTGCCACAGTACATGGGCAGATGACAGACCTAAACCTATTTTTCACCCAAGCGCGCTACTGGCAATGAATCCCCTTGCGAAGCAGTCGTCTTGAGTTACCATCCTTGTGCCCTCCTTCTTACCGTACTGCAATGAACTTTGATAATATAATAATATCACAATTAGAGTGGATTTTCACCATTCCTGGACAGTTACGTAATTTGAAGAAGAGAGCTCATATCATCTTGAAACTATTACAGTACTTCTCAAAATGTTAGACGGATTCCGTGACTACAGAAACGCAGCCATTCTATTCGTGGTTTATTGAGTGTGCAATTTGTTTTATTTGTGCAGTTTTTTAGAACTGTTGCGGAGTGAGCACTCTGAAGCGTATCTCATTTTTGACTTACTATGAAATTAAAGGGAAATCTTTGAATTTTGGCAAATTTTCAATACCTGAAGGACGTTCTAATCAGGAAGTAATCACATGGATAACTGAGAGGAAACCGCTTCCACCATTTCATTATAATCTATGTATGAATAAGAATCTTTAAATTTTGTCATCAGAGACGTCCTTTACGTCCTTTGTTTCTGCGCCATTTCTTTGATTCTTTATTTTATCTTTATTTCTGCAATCTCGGCGATTTTGAAAAACTCGTGCTCGTGTTTTATTTATTTCATTCATCGAAAAAGGTGAAAAATCACAAGCACTTCTCAGGGAATGGAAAATATGAATAGAGCTCTAGAAGAAGAACAACTCTCGGACAGAATAAAACAGCAAAAATTGGCATGTTGAAGTGTGACTTGAACTAGCTCTGCGGATGGTGAACTTTTTATGCGAATAATCTTAATTTTTCATTGGAAAAAGGTTTTTTAGTGGCACCGAAACTGAATATTTAAAACACAGAATAAAGCTGTTATGAAATTGTTTATTGGTAATGATATGATAAAAGTCAATCACAATCCATCAAAATTACTGTTTGCTGAGTTACCGACTGCTTTGTGTAATCTCTCGATGTTACATCTGTTATTCCTCGATCCACTTGTCGCAATCCATGTCAAACACAGACCATAAAAAACAAGAGAGCCGGGAATTTTTCTCGATCCCTACTATTGGCATTGTTACTCATTGCTGGAACTAAGCTATCTATGTACAATCAAAATGCGTACGTGAATCCAAGATTTGTTTCATCCTTCATCCTGACGTAACATTTGGCATCTGGGCAAATGAGTTTGCCTTTAATTTCATTATATGTTTTCATTGCTAGCAAGATGTGAAAACTCAGAAGTTCTGGTTCTTCTTATGCAGTCAGTTGAAGCCGTCGATAAAATCTAGATAGGGCTTCATGATAGTTCAGTCTTTGTTCACCACTTCTACTCCGGTATTTTTTGTAACTTCAGTAGTGTGAAGAATGCGCTGCACTGAATGATTCACTTTGTTGTACTTGTAATGTTGTTAGGGGGTTGTTTTCATCTCGTTTAGTCTACATCTTTTTTCGATGTGCTTTCTTGTGTTTTCGTCATGAAGGGTATGTACTGACGTTCACCCAATTTTGACGGAGCGATTGCTTTCCAAATCTCTTTTCTTTTGATATTATGACCACTGGCGGTTTCTTTCCGATGTGCTACCCCGCTAGGATGTCAAGTTTTAAATGGGCGGTGTCTTCTTTACTTTACATAATTAATATGTTAAGAATTCTTTCATTAATGGCGATTCCAATACTATATCATCTTCTCACCTTTCTCAGACTTCTGATTCTTTGAAACGTTCAGAAATCTAGCGATAAAAATGGTTACATCTGAGTTCGCTGCGCAAGTCTTCATCAATGCCTAATACTTCTTTGGCGGGCCAAAAATCGCAGATTTTATTTCAAAGTAATCCCTTTGTCATAGGGCAGAGAAGGATGTTTTTTGAAATCACATGCAAAAAAAAAATACTTTGCTCAGCGAAGGAAATCAGCCTAATCCATTTTCAAATCTGGGCATACATAGGGAAAGTGGTATTCTGTCTATGATGAACCTAGGGTACCACTCACTCTACAAGTTGCCCAGATCTGTTTGCTTTATGCTCCTGTGTTTTATTCTTATAAAAAAGGCTGATTAACAAACATCACGGTCATGAGCCATCAGTGTCAGACAGGTATCGCTGACGTCATACATACATCATTGTACTTTGTTGTTTGGTATGTACATGCACCTGAAAGTACAAAATCAACACTTTCAATCGCACGTGGCCACCTGTCGTATACAGCTGTGAGTCGAGAAAAGGAACTGCGCAATATGTGTAATGTATTCCATAAAATGTCATGTTTCCTTCTGGAATGAGAATTTGCATCTCTGGCTCTTCGAGCGTCCAGCGTTAATGCCCCTATCAATGTGGAGATAAGAGATTATCGTGAATACACCAGCATTTAATGAAATGTTGTGAAAGCAGCATTTTAAGCCTGATATGTATATTTGAACAATTCTACAATATTCGGTGGATATTTCCTATTCAAAGAAGTCCACATACTTCATGAATTCAATTGCCACATTGCTTGACGCTTTGGATATGAGTAATTTCTTTCCAGGTACGTACCCACCCTGAAAAGTTTGGAGTTGGCAAGGTAATGTCAAGAACTCAGTCGCACGAGAAAATGCAATCGTTGAATACGAAAAAGGACCTCAAGTAGGTTTACGTTTCTCACGTGACCCCTCAATTGTCCTACTTTCTTCATCCTAAAGCACTGATGCAGGCGTCATTCCGTTGGCGGTTACTCTCTCGAAATGGACACTCCCGAAGATAGAGCGGCGACAAAAATTCAAGCGGAAATTCGAGGATTCCTCGCTAGGAAACATGTCGAAAAAATGAAAAAGGAGGACAATCAAGCTGCAACGAAAATTCAAGCTCACATAAGGTGGGTGGCTTCCTTCATTGCTATTCGAGTCAATTAAGACCATTATAGCGTTCTCTGCACAGCTCAGTAGTAAGTCTATCCAGTGTTAGAGGAATCCATTTTCAGAGGTTTTCTCACGCGGAAGCACCTGGACGAGCAAGGGCTCTTATCTCCGACGCGTTCTCGAAGCTCACTCCACTCCCATGACTCTGACGAGAACCATAATTGACTGAGTAAGTGCTTGTTTTCAGAGCGATCAAGGGAATGAATGACATGAATAGCGACTTGTGGGGGTAGTTCCACACATTTGACTAGTAAAAAACTTAAATTTAGTGTTATGAAAACAGAAGGAGCTTTTGATCTAGTTTCTGGATGCATTAGAAGTTTTTGAAAAGTAAAATATAGCTCTTCAAAGGCGCGAACGGAAGGTTGTCTTAGAAAATTACAAATTATTTAATTATTCATTCTAGGCTAGATCCGAAAAATTCAAATAATCAAAAAAGAGATAGATCTAAATGCCTCCTTATCATTCCTGAAGAATTTACTCAAAATCGATTTTTCAAACTTTGAATAAATCGTGGATGTCTAATGCATTATTCGATCCTAACTATATTTACAACTGGAATACGTTTGTATACTAGGTTGGCGCGAAAAAATGACGCGCTTTTATATTGGTTTTATTTTTCTTGCACAAATTTAGAGAGCGGCAATCTTTCCACAATGCTAGGTAGCACTTATAGTATTATTCCTTTGATAAGCGGGCAACATTGCTTACTGGATGAGCAGGTCCTGCGGCCAAAACTCGGAAAGCGAAGAGCGAGAAACAAAAAGGCCTTCGTTCTTGGGTCGTCATGTTTTGGCAAGTTTTTTCCCGCGGATTTCAGATAGAAAGGATTTCGGAGATGGGAAAAGGGACAGGAATATGGTAAATTTCCTGAACAACAAGACCACTACGTACTTAAACGTTTCCCTGTAAAGATAGAAAATTTAAGCCAGCTATCGGAAGCAAATTTTGGTCAAAAGTTGGGAGTGCAGGAAGCGCGCTTCTGAGTGTCTTAAGCGTTTTTCTAGTGGACCGCCGCTTTTTGGAGCAAGTAACAGCAATATGTAGTTGTCGTCAAAGGTGTTTTTGTTTCCAAAAAGCAGCTTGGAGGGAACCACCTATCCAGAATCCTAGAAATAACAAGGAAAGTGCTCATCTGCGTTTCTCCAACGGCAAACCCGTTGCATCAGAGCTCAGATGTGGATTAGGTAATAACGTTCTGACCGACAACAGAGAAGGTGTTTTGGACTGTACTGCTTGTGGCATTACAACAAAATTTTCGAGATTCAGAAAATTAAAGACGCGATGTTTGGAAATTTTCAATTATTTCATGATTTCCTACTTAACCTTTTTTTAGGTCTATGCAACACAAAACGGCTTGCTTTCCTCTGCAAGTATGTACCCATATCTAGCTGTCATATTATTTCCAAACAAAATAGTCTGATCTTGAAAGAAAGTACGCCTTTTTTGCACCAACTTAATACATATCATATACACTTGCTTGTTTGCTAACTCGCATAGAGACTTGAATTTATTTGACGTAATGGCAGCACAAGAAATTACTAAAAAAACTATACATTAGTTCGAAATTCCTTCCCCTACTTCAAGGGTAATGGTAAGTAAATACAATGAATTTTTGGCTTTTATGGGACATGAACATTACATACATACTATCGAAACGCCATTTTAGTCAAAACATAAGTACCAAAAAATAGAAGAAAATCTCCAGTGGTCATCCAGGAAATAAATTTCATCTGCTAGATGACCGAAATTGCATACTGTGGAGCGGGTTGCAAGTTCAAGAGTTTCTTCTTACGAGGGAGGTGCAAGAGGCTAGGCTCGCAGATCGTAATGAAACCTATTTGGCTTGAATATATGTTTGAGTAGGTGCTACACCATGTATTTCATTACTGCCCTCGACTCCACGGAACAAAAAAATAAAATAAGAATGCAAGATGGGTGCTCATGACGAGCTTCAAACTCTCGGCCCTTTGCCTAACAGTCCAGTATCTTCCCCACTCGGCCACCCCGTCGCTGACGTAGTGCAGGAACGTATGTAGTGATGTGGTGGGATTTCTATTTTTTTGGAGCCGAGGACAATAATGAAATACATAATGTAGTACCTATTCAACCAGAGATTCGGGCCAGATAGGTTAGGTTTCACCCCAATCTACGAGCCGGGCCTCTTGCACCTCCCTTGTTAGTAGTCCGATGCTTCACCCACTCGGCCCCTTCCCCACTGCCATCGAGTTGCATTAATTTGTGGTAGCACAATAGAAAATTTTCTCGCGCTTTACCGAGCTTCTCAGGGCTATTGGGCAAAAGTGATGTATGTAGATGCATGAAAATCATTTTAGCCATTGCTTCCAAACATTGATGTTTCTTTTCGATCTCTGAGTTTAGTCTAGTGCATTCTCTGTGTAAGTATGTACAACAAAAATTTGTGCATTTTGCAGTAATTCGCATTAAGTAATCGAGGCATATTTGATTCCAGAACTGAGCAGCTGCATGGAAGGAAGTCTGCACGTTGATTCTTAGTGAAGATGACTCAGATTGAGCATGTTCGCACACAACGAAATCGTCGTACCATTTGTACAATATGTGTTCGTTTGTAACAATGTTCCTGTTCGTTCGAGATGTGTAAGAGTCGTCTAATTTTTGCTATAGCATTTCTAATTATTCGTATTTGATTATTAAAGTGCTAATATAAAACAGGTCTTCCTTTATCCCCAACTCACTACTAAAAGTGGTTGCACTACGTAGTGGACTCAACGACAATCACCTCTACTTTTTTTCTTTGAATTTCGGCCCCGGAATATTCAGCGCGTGTATTTCCTTCAGTACATACGTACGTACATACAACATGTATCCCATAGCGTGTAGACACTGAGTGCTTCCAGCAGCCCTTACTAGTTGTTAACCTCTGTGGTTACAGTAGATAACGCTATCCTCTGCTGGTATTCATGAACACGCGGGAACGGGAAGGGGCGTGACGAATACCCGCTGCCGCTGGTTCCCGGCGGGAACCTTCCTGGTCACCCGTATGGGTAAAATTTGTATTCACGAACGACCAGGAAGCGGGAAGACTACGACGCATCCATTAGATTCGTAGACACGACCGAGTTTTCGAGATGCAGGGAGCGAGATGAAAGTTTTCAAACACATTCTGTGAAAAATTCACAGGCTAAACGTTGTTCTTCTCTTTTCCCTCTCTAGAAATGGGTCTCCATGTGGGTTTCCTATTAATAAAACATGAGGAATCTCTATTACTAACTCTTTTTCTGTTTTTCACCCTTAACAGCGTATATATATAGTGTTTTTTCTTGTGCTCTTCTGTTTTTTCTCCTTCGTCAACTCAGAAGAGAGAGAAAGTAGAAAGGTAGGAAAAACAAAACTGAATCTAATGGTGGGAAATCAGAACCTCTTGGCTTGGCACTATTCTATGTTAGGGGCCCCAGAATCTTTGAATTATTCTCGCCGAAACTTTGTAAAAAAAAAAGGGGGGGGGTGGGGTTATTAGTAGGGAAAACGAAAATCCTATCCATTTTGCACCGTAACCCTAGAGTGACGGTGGACATGTGGTGGCAAATTTGGAGAAAGAACCGATTTCGGAGAGAAAACGAAGGTGACATGCAAAATAATGGGGATAGTCGTGATCAGCGCCTAAAACAAGGCCTCTATGCAATATTTGAGAGGACGAGGTACCTTATCTACAGTAACCCTGCCGTAACCCTACAAAAATGGGATTACGGTACAAAATGGATACGATACTCATGTTCAGGACCTCAACGAAAAAAATTTTCGTGGAAGTTCTGCGGCTCCTAATGCGAAATGGTGCCCACGGCTTTTTTTTTTGAGTAGATGGCGTTCTTCAGGTAAATCGAGGGTAGTGAGCAGGGCTGTGGATTAAAAAAATTTCAGATTTCGGTAATCCGTTAATTCGTTACGTTAGGCCAAGAATCGCGCGTTAATGCGTTAATTCGTTAATCCGTTAATTCGTTAGGAGACGGATTTTTGAATATTTTGATAAGTTCCATCAGCTGTAACAAGTAGTCGAGTTCGCTGACTGATATGCAAAGCAAATAAGCTGTAGCAAAAAATTGAAGCTAATACTAACATTGTTTACTTCTGCCTCTGGAAGTATGTATGATATAGCAAAAAAAATTATATTTTATCTTCAGAAAAACAAACATAGGCAGCCATCAGACGACTGAAGGAAGACAAATAGTAGAGATTCTACTGGTTAAGATTTGGGTCATTTTGCTTCACAATTTTCACAATAAATCTTTGGCAATAGGAAAACAGAAACGGATGAGGACTCTTGAACGTGGCACCCACGTAAAATTTGGTCGAACACGAATACACTGATCAACATTCTCCAAAGTTGCGAGAGACACGAATCTGAAAGCACCCGTCTCGGTCTTTGAGAAAAAAGGGGCCGAGTTGCAACGGGTATAATTAAATGTTGTGGGTAGAAATCAGTATGGAAAACAAGCTTTATCAAAAATAGAGGCAGTGGTAGCAAACAAAGCAAGCGATCGCCTTTCATGTTACGACTCATCCAGAATTAGATGGATATCCATCTACGCTCCTTTATCTCAACAATGCTGGGGTGGTAGTAAACCTCTTGGAACATTGACGAAACGATGAGCAGAAGGTCGCGGTGAACTGTCAGCTCTGGTTTGCAATCATATACAAGCTACGAGCTAACTGACAACCGTGCTCTTTGAACGGAGAGGCTTTTGCAAAACCTTCCAACCCTTAGAGGTTTCGAACCTTCAGACATGGAAAACTCGATGTCCCCGGAGTATGCTGACATACCTCTGAACCATAAATCCCAGGGCTAACGAAGCTTATGTGACTATTATAACCTAGGCGGCCAGTGAATTTCTTCCAGTATAACCTAACTTAAATGTGTTATCTCAAAAGTATAATTTCACGCCTATAAAATATGTGCCATTCAATCTGGGAAGGTGTAGGGCTTAACTATCAAAATCAGCCACTAGTGAATCGGAGTCATCGATGATCTCCGGCGGAAGGTCATGGCGATCGAGACAGTGGGAACATCGATCAGCTGGGTGTAGCCGCAAATGAGTCTTCACCGAAAAGGAGTCAGTGCCCGCTCGACTGGCTACAACGGTGAACTCGAACCATGAGCAAAAAGTCCTCTGGAGGACTTTTTCGTGAAACGACGAGATCGCCGTCTGCGTCTTGCGCGCTGCACATTATTTCGCTCCCCGTGCCCTCGTCGTTCCATACTGACACCAAGTTCAGCGTGACGGTGAGTTCATAGTTCGATTTCGAATTGTGAGTTCACCTGCAAGTATGGTCCCCGTTTCGTCAAGGTTTTCAAGTACCATAATTAGAGAACCATGTTCGGGGCAATAAAGCTTACATAACCTATCCCGGTGTTCCCCGTAAGATGGGAGTTAGCTGCCAGTTAATGCTCATCGTTAACTGACAGTTTCAGTAGGTTTACTAAGAGAAAGTGAGAGATCCAAAGGAGAAGGTGCTTAGGCATACCTCAGAATCCTAATATAAGTATGTTATGGTGCAAAAAGAGCAGTTTTGCTGAGTTCTCTACAGCCAAACTGGTTCTTACATCTAACAAAATGAAGCCTGCTGTTGAGAACAGACGCCCGCACTTAGTCCTCGGCGCGGAAACGTATTTATACGCCAACATTCTGATATGAGTGAAGTTTGAGGTGTTAGTATCGCTCCTCCAATACTCCAAAGGATCAATAGAAAATAATGGCCTCTGCGCAAGTTATTCATCCATTTCCTAAAATATTTGCAGATTCATGAAAGTTCTGATCAGTATATCTAATCTCAATAATTAAACAGGTACAACCACCGCCATGGCTTGGGTGCCTTACTGCAGATCATATTTCACAATCGTCGTGATTATGCGTATAATCTGCTGTATATTGCGAGAAAACTGTATAGAGCGAGCAGAGTCTAGATTTCAGATACTATTTGGTCTATTAACGGAATGGATTCTAACGGTTTTTTGGAGGTTTTCGTTAATTATTCACGTTAGGCCAAAAATGGCCGTTGCGCGTTAATGCGTTAATTCGTTACGTTAGTAACGCACAGCCCTTGTGGTGAGCAATCGGATAACACACATATTTTGGAAAAAAAATAGTTTGAGCAGTGAAAACAAATAAGTACGGAATGGAGAAACGTAGCATCTAGTTAGCTGAGTGGGAAGAAAAACAAAACTCTTCTGTATATTGAGAAGGCAATAATATGTCCAGATTCACCTATGAAATAAATAAATATAAATATAAGATATATAAATTATATATATATATATAATATATACATATATAAGTTTCCTGGAAAGTGTTCAAAACAGTTTTACGCGGAATCTAGTAATGAGATGCTTCAGAATGAACTATGGTCAAGTACCTAATTGTGAGAAGAGAGCAAAGTTACTTGGTTTACCAACCTTGCAAAGTAGGAGGAGAAATAATGATTTGTTAATTATGTTCAACATACTTAAAGGAAAGCTTTCTTTGAATCCTTTTGAATTCTTTGGAGTACCGCTGACAAGAACCAGAAGAGGAAAGCTCAAGCTTTATGTCCCAGTTGCAAGGTCACAGGCTAGGTCGAGATTCTTTACTTACAGAGCTGAAAATGAGTTCAACTTGTTGCTAGCTAAAAATGAGCATTTGATTGAATTGTCTTTGCAAGCTTTCAGAAATCTTGTCAGGAGAACTTGTTTTAAACCATTGAATGTATGAACATGTTGATGTCGTTTCACATGTTGATGGTAACTGATATGTCATTGTACTTATTTACGCGTGGCTTAGCCCGCGTTTCTAAATAAATAAATAAATAAATGCAAGAATATTTGAAAATGTTGCGGAAATCCATTAACGGGTAGAAGTTCCCGAGGCCTCGATGGTCGGGTAAGCGGGAACCTTTCCGTCCACCCGCCGGGTAGGCCGGGAACATACTCGCCGGTTTCATGAATACAAACTTTTCACCCGCAGAACTCGTCCACCCGGCGGGTAGGCTACAACCTTCCCGGCAACGTTCATGTATACCACCGCTGGAGTGCTATGTATACAAGTAAGTGGAGTATACAAGGTAGCAATGTTTTTTTAAGAAGCGCAGTTAAAGATCAGATAGAGGCAGAAATGAGGTTCAACTCAAAGAAATGCTTCTCATCGCGAGCTAATCGAGAAGTTTTTCCACCACAGCAACAGCGAGGGTCAGCTGTGTGTTTTCGTAAACAGTATGTAGGTTGGTTGGGACCGACCTATATGTTGACAACGTCAGATACAACGGACAACGGAACTGTCAGATGAATATCAGAGGGAAAAATGCTTTAGTTACAAATTTATCCTGTCTTGTTATTCTTCAAATACATGATGTAAAAGCCCCAACGCGGTCCCTTTCCTTCTTCTGCTGGGCCGTGCGGGTGAAGACTAGCGGAACAAGAAACATTTCTAGCATTGAAGAGGGATTCTAAAAAGGGTTATTACTAACTATGTGTTATATTAGCTTGTTTCATTGGCTCTGTCACTAATAGCAACCATGGTTCTGAATTCAACTAACTCTGCCATGACGCTCTGTTGATAACAGGCTGATGCGAAATTAATTGCCGAAACGGACACTCCTATTCAAATTGTTATACCTCGAGACTTACATGCAACTTGCTTCATCAATGTAATGCACATTCAGTTAGTCAAATCCCTCCCAACAATAAAATGAAAACTGTATGCCTCTGCAATAAAAAATAAGTTTGCAAAAATCTACGAACGTTTGGAAGGCGATTTCGGCATACTCCAGATCAGCCATCTGCTGCTGTCGCAGGTTTGCATCTGACTCTGGGAAAAGGCGATGTTCAGTAAGGGAAAGTCTGAGGAATGAGAAGAACGAATGAGAACCTTGATGCCTCACTGCGCCCGTTTTTGTCGATTGAGTTTTTAAGTGAGAGGCTTAAAGCTACCCTGGAGCAGGAGAAAACCTGATCCTGTTCATTACAGCCAACCACATCTATAGCAAATTTTCGGACATCAACTCAAGACCACAGTACAAGGACTCTGCTGTCAACAACTAGGTTAGAGAAGGTTGCAGTCAATCACGCCCTAACCTCCTGACACAACCTACCTAGAGAGAAGGTCTGGTTTAGCAAAACTTAGAGGTGGTGGAAACGTCTCTATCCATCCCCTTTATCACTTCCTGTTATCGTGAATGAATCATGCTTCATACACTTCATCCACGTAGATACATGGTGTAGAAATAAGTTGTTCTGGGACAAAAAATTATGTTAGAAAAGATGTCAGTACGGGTGAGGCGGTGGCCATTATTCAGATTGAGGGGTGTTTAATCCTTCACCTTTCCTCCCATGCCGGTTGAAGTGAAATGCTTCCAGACTGTAGTATAGTGAGCATCCATCCCTGCTCTCAACGCTCGAATAGTGCGATCCGGTTAAGGTTCCACGGCTGTGCTCAACGCTTGATCTTTAAGCGACGTCTCGCGACTGCTACCATGGTTGGGGTCGAGTTTGAAATCGCAGAAGGCAAACTACGCGAACCAGTAGCTCACTGTCCTGTGGAAAGCTGGTTCCAAACCACAACAGGTGCAGAACTACCTAGCACCTCCAACACAGAGTGATCGAGTTTGAAGTTTTTAACCATGATCGCTCGAGAATCGCTTCGGTTCATCATTTTTTCTCAACTCTCTAAAGAACCTATGTAGTCATATTCAAGAAGCTTTTCAAAGAGCAGGAAAAGCAGTGTCAGAGGGTCATACAAGTTGGCTTGTAATTGCTCAAATTTGGCAGAGAGAAAAGTTTGTTTGTGCATACCCCAAAACGGCAATTAATTTCGCACCGCCATGAAATATTCGTCAGTTATGTAGACAATCTTGCACTATCTGCTAGGCAGCACGCTGACTGTTTGGCAAGTAAGTAATTGTAAAGTAAAAGCAAGTATTTTCAGTGGAAGTGATTCCCCTGGCAGACTTTAGAAATACCTACGTAGTAGTCATAGCAAGGAGGTGTGGTTTGAGTTCGGTATGGTGGAAGCAGAGTTTAGGCTGAGGAGGAACGCTAGTGATGTAATTCCTCAAGAAAATTAGTCTTAGGGCCTAAAAACCCAATCAGAGTGTCACCTGCTTGAAGGACTAAAAGGCCTCCCCCTTGAAAAGTCTCCACGATAATTACCACTGGGAAACATCAGGGATGGAACGCTTTAACCGCAAGCTGGAGTCCTCCTAGAGCAACGGAGATATGGATCTGCCCAGAAATTGGGGTACGATCGTGAACAGGAGTGCTGAGTATAATACTACTTAACATTTCGTTGCAGCGAATCTATTTGATTTACAGCAAAAAATTTCATTGGAACAAAATTTACGAATGATCCCAACATTACGGCGAGACAGATATGAGAAGGCGGGAGAACTTGCGATTTGATTCCCCCAACTTGGAGAATGAGATACGAGCACACTCAGTGTGTAGAAAAAAGAAAATTTGTTATCATTCTTCCAGAACGAGAACAGCTAAGAACCTCAACAGCAAGTTTGAGCCTGTTCTTCTCGGCACACTTACTTGGCTTAGAGAGCCTTCTAGCGCTCATGGAACTCCTTGAGCGGAACTTCCAAGCTGGACGTCTCACACAGGAAAAGGTGGAAACACGATGTCCAACGACCTCTTCAAGAACAATTTACTTCCATTTGAATTAACAAAAAGTATCAGTTCCAGTCGATACTCAAGGCATGACTTTACTGAGGGCCGCACGCGACGACCACCTTCATCACTACTGTTATTATACCCATGTGGTCCCACACAGCATTCTAATTCGTTTTCTTTCTTGCATAGCTTCGCCATGAAAACGATAGACCCAAAGGGGTAGTGTTCCATCAAGACAATGCATACATCTTGGCGACCGCATACATCTTTGGCGACTCGGCAAAATTCACTGGAGCTTGGTTGGGAATTGATGTTGCATCCACCATATAGCCCTTATCGTGCGCCATCTGACTACCACTTATTTCGATCGTTGCAGAGCTACTTGTATGGAAAACTTTTACTGAAGATGCGGATATCAAGTCTTATAAAGCGCAGTTTTTTTGCTGAAAAGGTCAGAAGTTCTACGAGGGAATAATTATGAAATAACCAGAAAGCTGCCAAAAAGTAATCGAACAAAATAGAAAATATGTCCATTATTAAATTGATTAATGTTCTTTCATTACAAGAAAATAAAGTTTTTTTTTGCAACGCGCAAAAATCCCAACTACTTCCCGTACAACCAAATACTTGAAACAGTAAACGAAAATGATCGCTTGCGTACACTGGCGCTATAGTCCACGTGGGGATAAGGAGTGTTTATACTTTTTCGCGACGCGATGGCGTCGCGGCGACGGCCACGACACGCGCGATGCGACAGGTAGCGAAGCCGCCGCGTCGCGCCATCGCGGCATGCTGAACGTAGCAGGTCATAAACAAGATGTTCGCCATCACTGCACCAATGCCATCGCCATTTCTGTGCGCGATATCATCATATGCTGCTTTTAGCCCGATAACATGAAAAAAAAACCACAAATCCACCGTCATCTCCAGCCTAGAATGTAGCGAAATCATTTCGTCGCGTCTGCTAGCAGGCGCGACGCGAATTCGTCCCATCGCTTCGTTTTTCAAGAAAAAGTATAAACAAGGCGCGACGTCGCTCCGCGACGCCTCGTCGCGACGGGAAACGCCAACTACCACATCGCGACCATTGTTTGCGCATGCATCCATTCGGGACCCATCGTATTTGAACAGTCTGCTGGGACGCGACGATCGCGTCGCGGCGGAGTATAAACACTCCTATAGGACCATGCGCCACCGTCGCTGGCGACTGTGATGCCGGTGCCGATCGATTGTGGGTGGGACGTCGCGGCGGCCGCCAAAGTTGGCGATCGATCGTTGCTGATGTTGGCGGCTGTGACATCGGTGCATATCGAACGCGTCAGTCGCCAATGCTTTTCTATTCGCAGTCGCCAATGTTAGCGACCGGCGCTCGCCGTCGCCGGTGACTGCGACGCAGGGTGCTATACTCCAAGTGGGCTATAGCGCCAACCGTAGGTGCTAGTTTCAAAAAGGCGAAGAAGTGGCAGTGATGAAGTAAGCAAAATCCGATTCCTTTCTGTGTCTTCTTCATAGTTCTAATTCCAATTTATCTTTTAGTTAACGTTACTTATTTAAAATACTCAGATTTCAGCAATACACTTCCTTCTCTCGGGTAGGCCTCTTGAATGGTAATTCGTAAATTGGCGACTTTCGCATGTTTTACAGTAGATGTCGTTAGGTACCTTGTAAAAGTTAGTCTCACAACGAGTTTTCTCCTGAATGGTGTGAGTTTCTTGACCTACACTCTAGAGATTTTTGGCGTGCTGTTTATACGTACAAATTTCAAGTCTACATAATTATCAAGCGTTTCTACGCTAGCTTTTTTTACGCATAATCTTATGCTCAGGCATAGTATTTGAAGTCTTTCTTCTTGCTATCTTTGTCAGTTTTTATATTAGACAATATTCTACTCTCTGGGGCAAGCTTTTGTTGTGTATTACTGCTATAAACCCTAAAGGAAACAATAGGGTTGCTGGTTTGTGGTGCCTTAACGGAAAAAGGGGTATAATATCGGGTATGACAGAAGGAGAGGAGGTCACATAGAAAGAATACCAATAAATTTGGCCCTATAAAACCAAAGAGAATTATTCATTGCGGGAAAACTTATAGAATGTAGGTCATAAGGACTCATCTCCATAGTGAAAGCTTTATAAAACTCTTGAGTAACAACGTAGGCTATTTCACTATTATTAGCTATATCTCTGCCGTTCTCTA
>KN729402.1:0-16780 GCA_000816745.1 Ancylostoma duodenale
TTTTCCTATCAAAAAATTCCAAGCTGTTGTAAGAGTGGAGCGCTGCTTAGCAATGGAGCGCGTTATACTGACCATGTGAAGTTTGAACAATGAAGTGGTTTTCATGAGTTTTTTTTTTCATTTGGTTTGTTTTTGGCCATGCTTTCTATATCTATCCGAATTTCGAATCTGGTTTTCCATTTTACCACTTTTTTAATTCAGTTCAGTCCAATCTATGGGAAAGATTCGGTTAAGAAATTACCGTCTATGTTAGAAACTTTTAAAAAGACAACCCTCAAGCCTAATATTCCTTGATAGCATTCTTTCTCGGAATCCCCTCACGTTCGCTCACTTTAGCTACATTAAATCGGAGTCCGATCCGGTCGGATAACAAAAGATACCTATTGATCTTCGTTATCCAAGGATCGATCCGTATCATTCGTTAACAGACAGGATCGGACTCCGATGAAACTATAAACGTAGCTTTTGATAGAAAAATACATGTGACATTTTAAGGGTGCGACATTTCAAAATGGTCACTGAATTGGAATGTCGTCGCCTTCCTAAAGTGGTGAGGATTTTCTAACTCTGAAATAACACAATGAAATACATGAATGCTTCGATCATAGCACAATATGTTGAATGATAGGAGCTTCATGCACATTTGAATGGCAGCATGTCGTTGAAGACGATCGAGAAGTTACATGCGATGCAGAAATCAAACTCTTTGGATTCAACCCAGCTGAGTAGTAGCCTCAAGCTACAGCAGCCGTCAAACATGGAGGAGTGAGTTGTGCAGTTTTGAATTGTGGCACGAAGAGCGGGCGACCTAAGTATACCCATTGAGCGAACCTTGGTACTAGTGGCAGACCCGGCGGTGGGCCTAAGCTTGACGGGAGCAGGACAGCACCCGTAATGATACAGGACTCTCCGACCACTCGTTAGGACAGGTAGGGCCGCGGGGAATCTTAGTGTCTGAAAATTTTATTTCCCTTGTGGAGAGAAGAAAAATGGGTCTATTTAGATAGGGAACCCGCACGATTGGGTTTTTGGAACTGTTGTCGATATTTAATTGCAACTTCAAAGTCACCACCCGCGGAGATGTCCATTTCTGACGATGAGTTTGTATCTCCTATAAGCGGCAGCCCAACGACATGTCAGCTTACAGCTCTTGGCACTTTTGAAAGAGTGAGCAGCTCGTGGCCCTCTATACTTTTTTCGCGCCAAGCTCAAAGGCAGCGTCCCACCTCAAAATCGTTTTTGAAATTTCAAAGTGAAAAGAATCTCCAGTAGCTGGTGATCACAACGGTGTACGTGATTCCATGTAAGACTGCTGAAAAACCTCATTTCCGAGCCCCAATTTTTAAGGAGCCTTTGGGCGGAGCCGGGGGCGGAGCTGAATAACTTTCCGAATAATTTTCATTCTGTTAGGGAGTTGATGAGGAACTCTTACGAGGAATACGAATTTCCTCAGGATGTGCGCCTCATGGAGTGAATTATTCGAAGAGTTCTTTAGCTCCGCCCAAAGGCTCCTTAAAAACTGGGGTTCGGAAACGGGGTTTTTCAGCAGTCTTGCATGGAATCATGCATACCATTGTGATCAGCAGCTCCTGGAGATTCTTTTAACGTTGAAATCTCAAGAACGATTTTGAGGTGGGACGCTGCCTTTAACGGACGTCTTCGGAAGAACACTCGTACGCTCTTTGGGCGCAGAGAAAACAGCGCTATGATTTCATGCATTTCCAGCTCTTCCGTGTAACTTGAAGACTGAGTAGAAGTTGTGCTCTAAAGTACTCAGAATACAGCAAAACCTCGACCCTGATCTACTCTTTATTTGGCCACATGTTTGCCCATAGGTGACCTTGACTATACCCTGCGGTTATGCTTTGGTAATCATACCCTAGGATGCGAGATTATCCATTCTTCCAACGATGCATACGGGCCCTGAAGATAAGTTCTATAGGAAAGAAGCCACATCAGACCTGAAAATTCGCCTGAAAGACGGTGACTTCGCAGGCTACGAACTAGCGAGGGAGAGTTGAACGTGTAGTGGTTTTGAGGGGAGTTCATAACCGCAGATAATTCGGACGGCAAACACTACCCTGAAGAATTTTGATATTCGATATTAGACTACGTATGCATTGTTGCGGGTCCTTGTAGAACCCATTCTTAGATGCGATAAGATAGTATTTTTTTACAATAAGAAGTGGTATGACCGGACTTTGAGAAGAGGAGTGAAAAAAAAAACATGGCTGATCATTTTCTGTCCAATAGTTACCTTAGCCACTGACTCGTAACCATAGTATTTTTCTGCATTGAAAAAAAATGGACTATTCAAATCTGCTTGGAATTTTTCCAGAGTATTCAAGATATTTCCGCTAATTCAGTCGCTAACAATAAGCCGAGAGGCGGTCAAGACAGTAGTCTATGTACTTTTTATTACTATTACTATATATAGTTTGTTTATAGACTTCATACTACAGGCTACAATCGACGTAATCAGAGAGTTCGCTGAGGATGGTGTCGTCTACCTGGAACTCAGATCTACACCCAGAGCTACATCTGAAATGTCCAAGCGAGATTATATTCAAGCTCTTATCGATGGTATAAGATATGCATAAGCTACTGGTTAAATCTGTATTCTACTGCCATTGTTCCAGGGATAATCGAAGGAAGTAGAGACTATGGTTTAGTCACGAGGCTGCTACTGAGTATTGATAGGCGTCAGTCAGTTGAGGAGGCAGAACATACAGTTGAAATGGCAGCTGCTGAACGTGAGTCGAATTGTCAAACCTACAGAGGAGGGCAGTAGTTATTGCAGTGCAGGAAAGGGCCGCGCCGCATTAATCTTGCGGCGCGGCACACCAGCTGGATGTCGCGGCTCCCAGACGTGATCGGAGCTATTGCTTTGCTTATTTTCTCTAAGGCTGTTTGAAAACACGAATTTAAAGGAACTAGCGGTGGAAGAGATAACCAGATAAGCAGCAGTACTGATTGCACTCCAGAACCACAATACCATTTGGTCCGCCGCACCGCAAGAGTAATGCGACGCGGCTTTCGCTGACCTGCGGTGCAGTAACGATTGTCTGTCATCCTGATTTCTTCCATTCCACTAATTTGCTGTTAAATAAAAACAGCGGTACAATAAAGGAACTTCTTCGACTATTCCGAAAAAAAATCCTGTAGTTTCTTCCGAAAAATGTCTTAATGCAGGAAGTATGCATGGGTTGAAAATTTTTCTGAAAAGTTCGAAAACCCGGTGTGAGATATAATTTCATTAGTGCTGCTTGGAATATATTTGAATGAGATTCTTCAGCAATTTTAGCGATTGTTTTGACGATTTCTCTCAGGCGAATTTCTTGAATATAAAACTGTCTAATACAGGGTGGTCCACATGAAGTGTGACGAGCGAGAGTAGAAAATCCGTTCTCTTGAAAGATGCGGTGATTCCTTGAACCAAAGAAAACGGTAAGGACATCGCCTGGATCTTCCAACAAGATTGGGCACCAGCTCACGGCGCGAGGAAAACAATGGGATATTGTGAGACCAATCTTTCGGATTTTTGGACAAACGAAGTTTGGCCCTCAAACTCGCCCGATCTCAATCCTTTGAGTTTCGTTATCTAGTCGATCTTGGAGCAAAAGTCTGCTCTTTTGAACGCAAGTCCCTGGATCCGCTGAAAAGAGCCCTGGTTAAAGAAAGGGACAAAAGGAATGACTGCGCGCATTCTCGAAAATTTCCGGAAGAGATTAGACGCTTGTATTGGACCTAAAGGCGGTCATCTTGAATGTGATGTGTGTGATCCCAATTAGAATTTCTGTGGCTATTGAATGAAGGCAGATATCCCTTATTTGAATGGATTGGCACAAAGTTGTGGGTAGTTCTTTGCGTCACATTTCATGTGGACTACCCTGTATGTATAGTTGGACCTCTGGATCTCATCGTTACCTCAGGGCTCTGATGTATCAATGGAAGGCTGGGTAATCTGACAACCATGGGCATGATTACTTATGGAGGGCAGACAGCGCCACGTATTGATAAACATTTTATTGGGTGCAAAGGACGTTAACACCAGGGCTGTGCGTTATTAACAATTAACGCATTAACGCATAACTGCCGTTTTTCCTGTAACTTCACAAATTAACGGATTAACGAAATCTCAAATTTTTGTAACGCATAACCCTGGTTAACACGTTCACCATGGATAACCTCAATGATGCATCCGGCCCCGGCAGTGTCAAGAAATGACATGGTACTTCATAATGATACCAACTCTGACAACTCTTTTAAACACTATCCTATCCTCCATCTGATAACATCATTGTATCATTTTCTAGTAGTGGTATTTTCAACAGCTTCAAGTCCTTCAGTCCCACCTCAGAGTAAATCTTTGGGATTTTCACATTAAGAGAATTTTCAGGAGCTGCTGTTCACAACGATGTAAGTGATTCAAAGCAACTCCCCAAAAAAGTTCCTTTTCTAACCCCATCTTTCGAGGAGATTGTGGGCGGAGCCAAGGGGGATCACGAGGTTTCAGCTTCGTGTACTCCCTTGCTGGTCGCACATGGCGAACACATCCTATCTTATTAGGGAGCGGATGATAAGGAACTGCTACGAAGAGCACGAGTTTCCTCAGAAGGTACGTTCCCGAGCAGGCACTATCCAGAAATGTTGTCCTTCCGCCTCGACCGGCTTCCAGGTTCCGCCCACAATCTCCCGGGGGTTGAATCTCGAGAAAGTTTTTCTCAGTGATTTAGCGCAGAAACACGTATACCATTGTGATACCAGATCCTGCAGTTTCTTTTCATGTGAAAATCTACAAAAAAAAAAAAAAGAAATCAATCCTGAGGTAGGACATGGCTTCAAGAAGAGTAACCTTCTTAGGATGCGTAATTCAAGGACAAAAATTGTTCAAATGTTTCCACTGCAAAAGAATATGCATCACATCAGACAGCACTAGCCATAGTTTCTCCCCTTTCAGCATCCGGGCTTATCGTCGGAGTAGAACTGAGCGGTAACCCTTCCATCGACGGCAGAAAATTTCTTCCACTCCTGCAGCGAGCTCGGAAGTCCGGATTGAAGGTCTCTGTTCACCTAGCTGAGGTAACGTCGCAGCAGTGATGAAACGATTGGTTGTAAGGAGTTACCAAGTGGTTCTTCAGGTGACGGATCAACTGGATGAAGTGGAAGAATTTTTGCTGTTCCGACCAGATCGGATAGGGCATGGCACATACCTGCATACCCAGGATAGATATATCGACCTTATGCTTCAACACCATATTCCACTAGGTATTTACCATTGTCTCCCCTATGTGTTTCATACAACTGAGTTCTTCGTTTCACTCCAGTGAAGAAAAGACTTTAGGAATTCGTTCACAGTCACGAATGCTTCTCTGCACAACTTTTCTTTAGAAATCTGCTTGAGTTCCAATGTCATGAGCATGACCACCGCTACCATTTCCGATTCGCATTTGAGGTTTTGGCGAGAGAAGTCCGTCCCGTTATGTATCTGTGTGAGTTTCAATATTTAATTTTTGTAGGCCTACTATAAAAAATTCAACCTTATGCATTCGGAATCTCTAGCACGTTCTGCGATCCTACTAAACCGCTAAGTAGTGGTCTGGAAACAGATTTGAAGTCATTATTATACTTCATCCTGTTAAAAAAATTAAAGATCTTCATGTAACGCTGTTAACGCCATATTTCGTGAAACTCTGCGGACTAGTAGACATTCCGGATGAATTTCATCCATGACCGTGATAGTATTAGGTTGTTGCGAAATTAATTGCCGAAATGGCCCTTCAATTCAAAGTGTTGTAACTCGGCTCAAACACAATCTTTTTCAATGGTTCGGCAACCCTTCAATTTGGTAGATTCTTCCCGACAATGTAGTAAAGATTGCACGCCTCTTCAACAAAAACTGAGATTACAAGAATTCGCAAACTTTTGAAAGGCGACTTCAGCATGCTTCAGATCAGCAATCTGGGATTCAGCAATTTGGGACGTTTTGGGAAGTTAGAAAAGATATCAAGCAGGTAAGACGTTGGACAACAGTCAGATCATGTGCTGGTCACATATGCACCTTTCGTACCCTGTTTATTGAATAGAGATGCATTGAAACTGTAGTATAGTGGGCGCCCACCCCTGCTTTTATCGTCCGGATGGTAAGATCCGGTTTAGGTTCCAAGGCTGTCCTCAACGCCTGGTCGTCTAGCGACATCTCGCGACCACCACCGTGGTTACATTTGAGTGTAAAATCGTAAGAACGGAGTTTTACAAACCTCTAGTTCACTGCCCATTGGGAAGGCGATCCCAAGCGACAACAAATATAAGATTACCGCATACCTCCGTTAGGGGGTGGTCGAGTTCGGAGTCGTCAACCATAACCACCCGAAAATTGCGTTGGCTCATTATTTGTTCGCGACTTCATAAAATTTCTCAGGAAGGAGCTAGCCAGAATGTTACAGCAGAATTTGTAAGAGGAAGGAAAGCTCTACAAGAAGGTCACATAAGCTGGGCTGAAGTTGCTCAAATTGGACAGAAGGAAAAGTTTAGTTGAGCATGCCCCGAAACGGCAATTATTTTCGCAACAATCTGATATATGCCGTATTCAGCATGAGAAACCCCACTCACAGTGACATCTCGCATCTGAAGTCAACAAGATTTAGCTCAAAATTGGAGCAAATCAGAACTTGTTGGAATTAATTGATTGGCGCTCGAGACCCAAGACTAAGATGGTGTTGTAAGCCGCTATTCCTGGATCAGCCCTTGCATAATGAAGCTGAGGTCAGAATCCCAGCGGGAAATTTGGTCCAAAAAAGCCTAGATTTCTAGTAGTTGATGCTTTTAGTGGGACTGAAGTGTCTAGAATGGCATCAAAATATTTTTTTTGCAAGAAGTGTCCATTCTTTGAGCTTTTTTCTCCGATTTCAGACAGACGACAAGGGATTGATGGATTGTGATCTCTCTGGCGAGTACTACAAAGCCAGCAAGGCCTTCAATCTGACACTCGATGATCTCTGGGACATCTCAAAGGATGCTTTAGATATGTCGTTTTTGGACGAGAAGAGCGATGACTACAAGAGACTTGTTGCTCTTCTCGCTCAGCGAAAGCTCGTAGACCGTGATTGTTAGGTTGTTATTGTGTTTGTTAAAGGGCAGTTTACACTAGGTGCGCGCGCGTATGATGTAGCGGCGGCCGCGGTTTCATTTCATTGAGGGTGTACTGTGCAATACATGCCGCGTTGACCGGCCTTCATGGAAAATCATTCGCAAATGGATGTGTGCATCTGACGCGCGACTGACGCACGCAGCTAGTACAAATTGCCTTTGATGATTTATTAATGGTCATAGGGTAATTTATATTGGATTAGTGCATTCGAAAGACTTGTGTCTATTTTCAAAAGGATCGTAGGTCGTAGTTTTCGCGGATGCCGCGGAGTACCTTCTTCAAGGGTTTACCTACGCGTTGAAAGATCTTCGTGTCCTCAAATCCTCCTCAAATGAAAATGTGACTCGATCGTGTTACTGACGCATTCGTCTGTTAGTATAAATTGGCCTACACTCATCCTTGATTACCATATTCGAATTCTCAATTGTCATTCCTTGCTTCATGCGCTGAAACCGCTAGGATCCCATGTTTTCTTCATCTTCGCACGATTTGTTGCCTCTGTTCTTATTCCTTGCAGCTTAAAGGCAGCACCCACGGAAATTTTCGCTTCCTAGATTTTGATCCAATCGTGATCCAATCGATTATGGGGTCAATTTTGCATTATGGACATCTGCTATAACTTTTCCCATCGAGAGTAATAACAGGTAATACCTGGATCAGCAGGATCAGAGGCAGTAAATTTTACGAGTTTCCATGCTAGCACTGCTCGTCAAAATCTTCCTTGGAACGCGCAAAATGGCAACTATCAGCTGATTGGGCACTGGTTCCAAGTGGCAGTCTCGTATTACGTTGACCTTTTCTTCACTAAATTCGGCCAATACTACGCTATTATTATCTGATTTCCACAATTTGCTTCCTTTCAATTATTATCAATCTATGTCATCCATATTTTCACCAAGAACAGCCAATTTCTCAAACATTTTATGGTCGTGTTACTTAGATTTTCAAATTCTACCATGAAGCTTTGCTTTTCTTCTTAATTCATGTCTTTATGTTGAAAATTTTATTATCTTTCTGTTCGTGCCAATTCTCTCCCAAGAAAACTGCCTAGCTAGTTAATTATTCAACTGCATCGAGAGAATAGGTGACAGTGGTGGCACCGTTATCGACTTTTTTGCTGGACTCCAATCGTGTAACTCGACCATCCTGTTCTAACCTAGCAAAACGGAAGCATCACAAAACCGGGTCTTTATGAGATTTTATCAAATTTGAACACTTTAGCTGTGCTCTCATAATCAAAAACCCAATATTACGCTGAAGTCTCCGTGACCAAATTTTCCGTGGGTGCTGCCTTTAAGGATAATTTACGTGCGGTGATTGGGCTGCATATATCTTGGGTTGATTCATTTACAACTTTTGCATTTTGTCATAGAATACATTTTTTGATGTCTTTTGGGATGATGCAAACCTCTATAGGGGCCTTGGAACACCTACAAATGAAATACGCTCAAAAGATACCCAAAAGCTGATTGACTATGTATCAGCTACCAAGGCGATGGAGAGTTTCCCTTCACCCCAATGCTTCCATATCCTTTCCTTTTTCCAGCTCACTATGTGTTCACTGTTTCCCACTGAACGATGCTTAACTTCCTGTTAGCCGCTCGCTTCCAGCACTCATTTCGCCCAACTCAGCTCCGCACACACAAAGTTTGTGTGCGCAAAATAAGTAAGTCGTGGCGTTTCCGGTATTGGGCAGTCGTTTTTGGACCAGTTTTCCTGACCGCCACGCACGTCTCGGCAGTACTCGGCAAATATTGAGCAGTGACGCGAAGTGGCTAGCTGTCGCTATTGTCGCGCACACCTTAAGCATGAGTTTTTCTGGATATCCGTCAACAAACCATCCGGACATTTATTTTCTTTAATAACGTCGGCGTTATGTACAAATAGTCGGCGGAAAAACAAATATTATTGTGTGAAGTGCAGAGACGCAGGCAGTCATAGCGTTCACGTTCACCATTTAGCCCTGGCAGCACATTCCGCCGCATTGACTGTAGCCGGAGTTACATCCACAACCACCGCCGGAAGTGGTTTGGCACGGCATCTGAAAAGTCGTAGCAGAGTAAGAAAGAGGCGTTTATAGAACTTTACAATTGAAGGAAACAAGCGCATTTCGTGACTTGCCACAGTTAGCTGTGTCTGGGTGCAGGTGGTCTGGCACGTCTGCTGGCACATCGGAATGCACATGGTTATCGGACGAGTTTCACGACATTGTACTTCGCACGGCTGGATACACAGAGCAATGCACTGAAATTGAGGTGCCCTTAGGCGTTTAAAGACGATCAGTACCTTAATTTGAAGTTCCTTAACCATAAAAAGTAATCTGAGGACTCTCTCTCACGTCAAACATTGTATGTAATAATCTATGATTTGTATTTATTTGTATTGTCTTACTATGCATCGCATATTGTATCCTTTCATGAATAAATCCATGTAATGAAGCAAAAATAACAAGGAAAAATAAAAAATCAGTATGGAAACTCAATGCTATGGATAGTAGCATCGACTCCTGGACCTGCTTATGGCTTTTAGGTGAAATAATATGGTATCTTATTCATGTGAAATCATTGGGGAAACGGCGCAGGAGCGTATGCAGTAGAAGTCACTGCTCAGGACTCGCTCGCACGCATCGCAGCACGTAGTGCGAGGCTCTGATTGTCTGCGCATCCACACATTCTGTTGATGTCACAGCTTTCGTTTTCTTGCGATCCTTCCGCTTCCTGGTTTAACATGTTCGAACAGGTAGTGAGAGGCGTCATCGAGGAGCGGGGTTTACTCTACTGGAATTCCCTGCATTTTTGTTCTTATCCAGACACGGTTGATTAAGAAAACAGTGAGCATAGGTGAATTCCCATAAGCAGAGCGGCTTTTGACAACTTTCTCATTTCTCACTTAATAGTTGCAGTAATTTTTAGCTGTCTAACGTGTCCATACTGCCCAAAATGATGTTGGAGTACGTGAAAAGTAGGGTTTCGAGCAGTAGAATAGTTATTTCTTGCTGAATGGGGGGGGGGGGGGGGAGGGGGGAGGGAAACAGCTCTTCTTTTTTTTTGCTATTGATGATTATTGTTTGAATCACACTGAGCTTCTTTTTGATCATTTTCGCTTAAGGTTAATATTTCAGGTTCAGCTGATTTCGCATCGGCTTGAATTCTGGAGAATATCCGTGAAACAGTGCGTTTTGAAGAGTTTCGTCGAATTCCACCCCAAGAAGTTGGACTCATCTCATAGCGTTTTTGGAAAGAGCAGCGAATATCGCTAAAATCTCAGGCATATTTGCTAAAAATTCGGTGGTTTTCGCCTGTTTCCGACAAACTCCATTTTTCGTATGGTGTTCTGTACTTCCCCTGGGATATAAGCGGGGGCCAGGTGGGGGGCAGAAGATGTAAGTGGTGTGGAATTTTGATAAATTGCCTCTGCGAGATAGCTAAACAGCTCAGAATGCTCCAAAACTGGGAAAATCTTGATTGGCTCGGTTTCAAACCCATGTTTCACCCGCGCCAGATAAGTTGTGTGGGCCGCTCGAGCGGTGAAGACAACTGGAGAGATATTGGAGATGAAAAGAACGCGAAAAAGTATGGGGTGAGGGAGAGGCAACGAGGAAGGCTGTAGGTATACAGAAATACTCGACCATTGTCATTTTTGAGGCAGGCTATGGCTCTGAGAGGCGTTTCTTTCGATAGTATAATTTTTTCTTAAGCTGTGAGCCGTTTAATTGCGGGAAATTTTGAATAGGAGAAATTTTCACAGAACCACCAGCCTCGTCTGATGGTGTGGTGCATCATAGTGGCAATGTATCTCTTCTACGGTCGAAAAATCAAGAGTTTCAAAGGTCAAATGTCATACCTGGGTCTGTGGCTGAACTGGAGCCGGTGGCTGTGGTGGCGGCATCGGGGGCAGCGTAGGTGGCATCGTAGGAGGTAGTGTAGGCGGCAGTGTTGGTGGCAGTGTTGGTGGTGGTGGAGGAGGAGGAGGTGGCAGTGTTGGTGGTGGAGCAGGCACAGGAGGAGGAGGACACACAACTTGGCATTGCTGCATGCAAACGTTGATGCAGATCTGGGTCTGGCATGTAACCGGACACTGGACACAAGTGACGCAAGTTTGCGGAGGTTGCGTAACGACCGGGGGAGGAATGTAGGGTGGCTGGGTTGGTGGCGGTGGTGGCGGAAGAGTTGGTGGTGGTGGAGGTGGAGGTGGAAGAGTTGGTGGTGGTGGAGGTGGAGGTGGAAGAGTTGGTGGTGGTGGAGGTGGCAGTGTCGGTGGTGGCATGGTGATGGGTGGATATGTCGGCGGCGGCGTCTGGATGGGCACCTGGCACACTGTCGAGCAGGTGGTGAAGCACGCTGAAAATACAAAATCATATGTATTGGGGAACGCTAGCCTACAGGAAGCTCCAGTGGTCGAGGTCTACACCGCACGCAACACCTTATGCAACGTGGCACTCTGACTGTCTGCGCATCCACACATTTCATTGGTGTCGCCGTTGCTATTTGCATTTTATGTGCCTTCTTGTTCTAACCTGTCCAAACAGGTGGTGACGCGTTTGTGTGCGGTTCTCTATCGCTGGAGCTTTCTGTATTAATGACTCTAAAGGGAACTCTAAATGGAAAGAAGTGCCTAACACAGCCGCGTTGCGGCCCCTTGCATACGACCGTTTGGAGTTCACTGTATCTCCGTAAAATTCTGACTTCTGCTGAAAGAAATAACGCCCAATCCATGCAATTTTACTTGGAACCGAATAGTATATTGGAATTATTCGAATTCAAGCGTAAAATTCCAGTTAATTCGAAAGTACCGCATATTTGAAAAAAAAAGAGCATCGCAACCCTGGAGGGAACGTAAAAGCAGTAACGTTTTCCCTTTTCAGATTATTCTGATTTTTCTAGTCAGATACTCAATTATTAATCAAATTGGTTGAATTATTCGATTTTTATTCGGTTATAAGTATGAAAGATACAGGGAACTCCAAACGGTCGTGTGCAAGGGGCGGGACGGCGTGGTGGCGTGACACACGGGTTGTCTACTGCTGGCAGAAGCAGAGGAGCCAGAGCCGCATGCAGAACCTCTGTGTCTCTGCCCAAGAGCCGCGCCGCGGTCCCGCCCCTTGCACAAGGCCGTTTGGAGTTCCTTTTATATCCAGGTGTTGTGTGGATTTTAGATGAAGCCATGGAGAAGAGGCGAAATCAGAAACTTGTTCAAAAGTTACCATGTTTGTCCCATGAAAGTTACCTAATAGTTGTAGCAGCTTCATCGCACTTTCGCACTGATGTCTAGGCTTTTTATACACCAATTTCTGTTCTATTCCCAGTATTTTCATGCCTATTTGATGCTCCAAATCAATGAATACTTAGATATCCTGTCGTAGATGTCCTACCAATGTCGGTATCAAAATTTATGGACGTTTCCGGGTATATTGACACATTCCCGTTTCCCGGTATGAACGAGTTTTCCTTTCCCGTTTAAAGGCAGATTTTTTGCGATCAACTGGTGTTAGTCAACGACGGCTATAGCGAAATTGGAGCCTGTGAAGTTTTCGCCAAGAACCTCGTCCACTTTAGACTAGCAAGAGGCTAAGTTTCAATTCTAACGGGGAAAGGGAGTTCATGTTTCCCGACACAGGAGTTTTCTATGTCGCATTGGGACCTGGATCCTGAAAAGGAGTGCAAAACCCTCTAATGTAAAGCTCCTATTCCCATCTGGGAATTGATGGAATTGATCTCGCCGCTCATGTTGGCAGCAAAAAGAGAGTCGTTCGATTTCAGCAATGCTTTCCAAGGACTATTTGCACACCAGGAACTTTTGATGATGACTTACCACTGATGCAGACTTGCGTTTGGCACTGAGGCACGCATTGACCTCTGCATGAATCGAAGCAGGAGACTGACTGCTGAAAATTATAGGACATTACTTACAGTTAACAACAAGTCAGGCGATCAAAAGGTAATGTTTGATGCGTATGAGATTTTGGATGTCCTCTGGGCTTACCTGTGGGCAACATGACATTGAGACCGACGAGCAGCATCTTTTGACTCGGGAGACTACCTTGGTCTGAAATGAGCACAGTAGTATGGATTTTAGATCCAAGGAATTAATGGAGAATGAGCTTTTATTGTGATTCGGAGAGTTTCTGGATTCCAAAGTTGTAGACATTAAGTACTAACAGATCTCATATAGGTAACACACGTGGTTTAGGTGCGAATAATCTGAAGTTTCCTACTCTACCCCATCCTGGGTCTCTTGAGGTGAGTCTATGTATTCCACCAGAAGAGCAAATAACCTGGATTACTGTTCAAACGTCTCAGCCGACAATTCTCGGTACATCCTAAGTGGAAAGTGGCTAGAATATAAATTTTTCTGCTTGTGTAGATCTATGGAATATGTGAATTTCTTCAGAGGCGACCATGAAAATCATGAACCATTATAATGCATTTAATTCCAGAGAGCAGCGGGTAGAATTGAGGAGGATTCAACGAACTAAGCAAAAGTGCACTGGGATGATCCTATAGTCGAAAATGTACAACGAAAACGCAATGTACCTCTTCATCTGCTGCAGCGTTAGTGTCGTTAATGGCAGTGGCATGGGTAACTTGTGCCGTAGAGGCGATGACTAGGCAGACAAGCCACCCAGTGATTGAAATCATGCCTGGACGTGGTGTGGTTATGCCATAACATCGGCGGCTTTTATAGCTGAGTGCTCGGAGCCCCCAAAGGGGGTGGGGTTCGCGGAAGGACTGGCTTGAGCCAACGGAACGACGCGATGCCGCGGTGGAAAAACCACCGCGGCACGCGGCCGGTGCTCAAGCGTGTAGTGTTTTCTGCTTACTGCCCATCGCTTAGACTAACTAGTGTTTTGCCATGTGGTACTTTTCTATGTAGACGATTTCTGGCGGTAAATTTGTCCCAAAAGAGTCTTAAGGGATAATTGTAAAGTGTAGTTCCCACTTACAGTTGCCTTTGTGGCTTACAAAACTGGAATTTATGGACATTGTCAAGGATGAACCCTTTGCTGGGATTCGGAAAGGATCCCTGGATGGTTCTTACCTTCCCCCTCATTAGGAGAGTTTTCACGCAGAACGTGATACTATATCTCGCTATCATTGCTACTTCATGTTATCGCCGAAATGCTAGGACAAAGTTCATCCATTTTTCACTGGAACTCGTTAACTGACGAGATTCATGAACGTTCCCGGGAAAGCTGGACCAACACGCTTTTTCAGAATGGATGGCTGCTCCGAGAAAAAATGGGTTTACCTTATAGTTTACCTTATACTGGCGATTCGCCAGGTCAAGGAGGATAACTAGTACTGAAAAAATTAGTATAGACCACATTCTGGCTTAGAAACAGCGCTTCCGATGTTTGGAAAGCTCAGAGGTTACCCGGAAATGCTCACGAATCCCGCCACAGATTAGAACGCTGGGTAGATCACTACCTTACCGGTAACTCCACGCATGATTCAGCGTCGAATTTCGGCTCCGGAGAAGAGCCACGATTGCAGTTTGCTTTTTCAATCTTTTGGATTTCGATATAAAGGCTAAAATTCAAAGATGGACCCTAAACAAATAGACTATTAGTGCTGTTCACGTGGGTTAGGTTTAACTAGCAGTTTCTCCTGTCCTTTTGGAGAAAAATAGAACTCAACAAAAAATACAGCTCCTAATAGGCAAAATTCTATTGGGTAATATACATGCCATTCTGTTCCATGACCCTACACCTTAACCAGGACCTGGATGCGTCATTGGGAAGGTGGGTAATCTCACACTCATAGATTAAGGGCTGGTCATAGACGACGTCAACCATGGGCAGAAGGTTAATTCGGGTACTTGAAGACATTTACCATGATAATCTTCATGATGTGCCCGGGCATAGGCAGCTTCTGAATAGTATCTTTGGAAAATTTGATAAATTTTATTGAGGATCAAGAAATTTTAGGGAGAAGGGGAATCTTAGGAAGAAGGTAAAAAAATTCTGCTGAGAAACAAAGTGGTGAGAGTCCTTTGGCCGATAACTATGAAGGATCATTCGGAACAGTCTTCACCAGATTCAAAAGGCTTTTGATGATGGGTCAAAAATGGGCATGAGCATTTTGTGGTCGGAATGAGGCAGGCCTATTCGGTCCAAAAATCAATTTTTATCGAAAGGAAAACAACATGGAAATTCATGCCCATAAGCAGCGCTAACATAAGGCTACCTGGCCGAACCTGACCATAGAACTTCTTGAAAGTCTAAATTCGATCCCTAAAACAGCAGAGGTTGTTTTCAGATGCTTATTCTTATATGTTGCTAGAAATATAAAATAATATGCCTCTACACGTTTTCAAATACTTGTCCAAGCGATGTAGGAATCAAATCTGTTCAAATTCCATGGCCTCTTGCTGGTTCTCTTGAGGTGAGTCTAGAATTCACTAGAAGAGCAAATAACCTGGATTATTGTTTGAACGTCTTAACCAACTATTCTCGCTACATACTCGAGAACTATGTTCACGAGAGTTCAGCTCTCACGATCTTCCTGACGTTGGCGGTCCACTGGTCTACAGTTGATCTCAAATCCATCTGATTGACATAGCAGTAATTCCTGGCTCTCCTCTGTACTTACAGAAAAAACACCGAGCAACTTCCCGGCTCGCTAGTGTTCTCTGCTCAAGTATGCAGTTTGGTTTCTGTCTGTTCGCTTCTCATCTATTTTCTGTTCACTTTACTTCTACTCGTTTACAGTACCGTTTCTAAGCTGTTTCTTACAAGCTCTAATTGATGCGGAGGAGGCGCTATGAGTAATTTTAAATAGAGGAAGCCGGTGAAATTATTCGTATATTTATCTTCTCCGTTCTGGTTTTTAATCATATGGAACGAAGATGAGTTTTTTGGATGCGCTGGAACGAGGATTGGGTTCAGCGGATCACTGAATTGTATTACAGATCTCGTTCAGCACGATGTATCCAGGAAGTTTTCTTCCCAAATCCTAACTACTTCAAGGGTGAGTGCGTCCATAAGCTCACTTTCCTACAATGCCCATAACATTATAAGCTGAATCACGCATAAATTATTCGAGATCATCAGGTGACACTGATTTCAGTGGTGCGCATCGTTGATTTCGAAGGGTCCTTTCGAAGCTTTTTATTTCGGGGAGAGTTTGCCTACACAATCATGCCTGAAATAAAGAGCTTAAAGACAGCACTCACGGAAATTCTCCCTTCTGAAATGAGTCGCTTACTACATATGTGCCGAGCCGCTGGACATTCGCAACAGTAAGTTGAACACCGTGGATGGCTGCCTACCTGCGAAGATACTGTCGTAGACACATCTGCCACTGTGGACAAAAGCGTTTCGTCGCGCCAGCTAACGCCGTTGACAGGGTATGCGCATGTGGTTCAGCGGGGGCTGACTTATGGAACTCGTACCATTTGCAGGATTTCGTGGCGGGACCCATCACGGAATAATCCTCCGCGCTGTGAACACACATGAAATATCGCCATCATTTTCTGTGTTTTTCGCGCGTTTCACGCTTCTTTATCCTTATCGATGAGTTCATCGTCCCTAAAAATCCCTATATACCGCGAAATTTTCAACCCAAAAATTTCCGCGTGTGCTGCCTTTAAGAACGGATATAGTGTCCCTCCTGAACGAGAGAAATCGGA
>KN729405.1:0-11739 GCA_000816745.1 Ancylostoma duodenale
CCGATGCAAAACCTCCCCAACAGTTCATACAACATTATGATTAGAGTAACCCCACAGCAATGCGATAGGGTAGAAAAATGGATATCATATTCTAAATCAGCATGTAAAATAATCCCCTTGCACAAATTTTGGTTGAATTCTGAGGGGAAAATGTCTTTCTACGGTTTCTACACTATACATGCAGTAACACTGCAGAAGTGTTCTACCATATGAAAGAGCGCATATTTGAGATCAGCATGTCAAATATGCCCTAACTACGACAATTCTTTTGAGAAACAAACGAAAACTCGCTTTGGTCCAAAGTGGCCCTGAGCGGAAAATCTGCTTTGTGTTAAACATAAGGATTCAGGGGGTATCGGTAGCGTTCTCAAGTTTGTTTCAAAATTAGCCAATACCATGTTGAATTAAGATGACTATTAAGAATAAGGGACTCCAGCCAAACTTACTAAGACAGAGGCAGAATGGCTATTCGCCAAGGGGCGGACTGTTACACGTACATCTCCGGGTATCTCTTTACACTAAGTAGTTCTCTGATTCCTACTACCTGGGAATTTCTCTTTCTGCCTTAGAAACGAAGTAGGGATGATGAGATCTGTTTATTAGATCTGTTTGTTGAAGCTCCTGCCTCGCTCCGACCTGACAGGCTCTCGCCGACCACAGCGTGATTTATCCCTCAGCGGTTGCACTTTAAGAAGGCGCTTTGTTGTCAACACCCAAGTCAGCAGTGATCTAATCTGACCAAGTGAAGCTTTCGACGTGTACAACAATCACTGATGAAAAACACCTTCACAAAGAGTGGTCTTACCACTGCGGGAAATAAAATGGCTTATTGCCTAAATTTTTTTTTGAGTGATATCTATGATTTTTTCGTTAGGTCGACGAGGGAGAGTGGAATTGTAAGAATTAGGAACTCGGAAATTGGCTTGTGTTTGAATGGAGTAGCCAAGAGACCCGGGCATCCGCCGGTTTTTCTTGAAGTTGGCGTTCTCCTGTTTATCGATCATCTTCCTCTGCACCTTTTGTCGGTTTTTTTCAGTTCTCGCGCCCACTCCATGGCAATCCCTCCTCCTTGCTTCTCTGACCAATAGGAAGTACATTCTCACTGGACTCGACAGCTGAGGCCTTCTGTCTCCATGAATGACGACGGAGATCGACATTCGCCCAATGCTTCGATTATAGTCGATGCTAGTTCCGGAGTGGTGGAGCCGGCTAGCGAGAAGAATGAACTTTTCGACATTATAAGAGAAGCGGACGTGGACGGTGTTCGTTACCTCAGGACGGCTGATCCATCGTCTAGGCATGCTTTTATGTGTGCTTAACTCTAGAATTACCTGATCAAAGGTGTTTTTCCAGATACATGTGGTGTGTTATTATAGCAGTCTTCGTTATTTTTGCTCTTATTCAAATTCACTACCAAATAATGCTATTTTATTCGGAACCGGTGGCCACCAACATTGAGATGGAGTATCCTTCCGCCATTGTGTTTCCAACTGTTGCTATATGTAACAACAATCAGATCAGGTAATTTAATCTTTATTTTTTTAGAGTTTTCCAACGTTCCGGTTTTCTGCTAATTTTCCGGCCAGTATTCACTTTCCTTGCTAACGTTTCTGCGTAGGAGTTCAACTGAATTCCATCTCAAAAAGGCCAGGAGCGTTAGTAATTTGAGCAAGAATGACAGCTAGTAGACAACGTGAATCTGAATCTAATTAATATTAAGCAGCCTGATCGTTCAGTTAACGATCACTCGGGTTTATTCGTGTTACATCTTCCTCACAATACGTTGGCCATTCCACATTTAACAATACCTCCGTTTTTCACAGCTTCTCATTTTCTGGTCTCGAGGCGCCCTTTCAACAGCTGTTCACCAATTGGGTGTCATTTTTCCACCTTGCATATCTTCAGCGTCGTTCGCAATACCCTGTCCAAGGAGCACCTATCACACCACTGCTGACCCGTCTAGTGACATCCTTCCCGCTATCGACTGCACATCCTCACGCAGCTGTGGATCCGTTTCTAGCACCCTCCTGTGAACTGCACCGTTGACGTTTCCTCATCTTTGATATTCCGCGCCTATCTGGCTTCCCTCCCTCTCTCTAAAACATGCCCACCTGCATATTGTCTTTTATATGGCCTGGTAAAGACAGACAAATTAACACTAATGCAAATTAACACTCCATCTTGTGATTTTACGGCGATTTGAACCTCTTTCGATCTCATTCAATTTTATTGTGGTGTAAACAGCAGTTGGTCTTCAAAGTCCACTCGATGGTGAGCGAGAGTTGTCAAAATTTGTGAGTTTTGTCCCGCAGCATCCCAAATTTTGTCCCTCAAGCCCCGGCTGGGAAGCGGATTTTGTCCCGAAAACGAAAAACAGAAGAAATCAATATCTCGAAACTCGGAATGCGCATGCGCTTCGTACGCCAACCCCGGCCGCTATTAGCGGATGCAGACTATTTTTGCATTTGTGCCGTGTCCACGCGCGGCTGCGTCCCACGTATCTCGCCGGGACCTAGCACTGGGCCGCAGTTTTCTGGTGGACTCGTCATAAGATCTTTTGCCGCATTTGAGCGGTGACACACCCTTCTCAATCGGCAAACCCCATCGTTGGGCCCAATTACTTAGTTGGTGAACGACAGTATCATAATTGGGCCTATGATAATGCATTCATCCAGCTGTGAGTACCATCTGTCTGCCTCGATAGGATTAATGGATCTCGTGTGGAATCAAGTGCGAACCTCGGGAAAGGACGCGGCCTTAGGGTGCTTGAGGTGAGAGGACCTGCTGGACCTCACGACGACGGCTTCGACGCTGTGGAACCTCTCATGGAGCACCCTCAGCAGAATTCCTGCCCATACTTTCTCACCGTGCGGTCGGTTTCTGCAATTCATCTCACCGGCCATATTCTGCTGTGATTCTCTGTGAAATCTATAATCGCTGGCACATTGATTCCTTCATTTCGATCGGCTCCACTCACTTGTTGATCTTCTCTGCGGCTGGGAGTTTGGTAGACGTTTAGCCACCTTCTTAGGTCAATTAGACTGGTAGAGTTTTGTCTTACTTATAATGGATGCTCCGCTGGCCCCTGCCGTTGTTCAGAATTGGCGCGGCAAGAAGCATAAGATCGACTACAGTTCTCCAGAGCCTGATGCCGATTTTGACTGCGGTGTTGACTTGATTCTCAACGATGCTACTCTACCGCCCCATCTACGTAAGGTGATGAGCCATTTGTTGGAGATCAAAGAACAGTTTTCAGTGGTGACCGAGATCAACAGGGAACTCACTAGAGTTTGGACCGAATCGAATAAAATTCGAATATTCATTCGAATGTTCGGATATTCGAAAATTCGAATATTCGAAAATTCGGAGGTTCCGGAAGATTCGAAAATTCGGAGGTACCGAGAATTCGAATATTCGAATATTCGAAAAGTCGATGGCCCCGCAATATTCGAAAAATCGAATATTCGAAAATTCGAGGGTCCGGGATTATTCGAAAATTCGAATATTCAAATATTTCAGATCGAAAATTCGAATATTTGGATTTTTTTTTGCTTCGCAACTGTTATTTGAGTTCCATTTTCTCGATGAAGAACCGTTCCAATTGAAACCCCCAGTCCAACTTCTCATTTCAATCTCAATTTTCCCAAAAAGCTGCTCATATCTTTGTACTCATTTAAAATCTTTGAAACGGCAATCCTATGAACTATACGACGTTGGCGACGATGATCTCTCCGGTGAAACTCACGTATGTGCTTTTTCCCTAAAAAAGCAGTAGTTTCAATTAAACTTCTGATTATTCAAGCCTTTCCTCCAAAACTATGTAAGTGAACTGCAAACTATAATAATAACTTTTACACAACATTGTTCCCTATTTATAGCTGATTTCCAACTACTGCTTCGTTGAAACTCTTTCCAAGTACATAACCGTTAGTTATGGGATTCAAAGTTAACACAAAATCTTGAGATCCCCTTATTATACTTTCTGCCCAAACACATTTCGACGTCTTGTTATAGAAGTTCTGTTGGTTTTGACATCCGACGTACAAGCATGCAGTTGGACCGGATAAACAGAAGTAGTAATGAGGAACGGGGGAACACGCAGTGTTTTTTTTTTTTTGTTATCGCTGACGCTTTTTTGTTGGTAGCTGGAAGCTCATTCATGATGAAGGTAATTGAAACACTGCATCCAACATTATTTTTACCGCGTCAATACCTCTACATCCACTACCATAGCTCGTTTTGTTGAACTACAACATAAGGATATTGAAGAGAAAGCCTTTTCGCGGATGAGAAGTTTCATCCACTTCACGACCCTTTAATAACGGTTTCAGACCTCAAAAGAGATGGACGTTCTTAAGATTAGAAATGTTAAGCAGTTGCAGTTCTAAAACCGATAAGGGATCAACTTCACAGCAGCACAAGCTTTCATTCATGAGGAAGTTGTGAGAAATTCCAAAACGGCAAATGAAACTTGCTACCCGAAAGGTTTCATGCCCGTTGTGATTGGGAAGCATATCGCATTGTTCGACTACATGCACGGGTACAAAATGTTTTTACCAAATGGATTATTATTCGAATAAATATTCGAACATTCGAATATTCGAAAGTTCGAATATTCGAGAATTCGGTGGTTTGCAAAAATTCGAGAATTCGAATATTTGAAAATTCGAGGATGCCTAGAAATTCGAAAATTCGAATATTCGAAAATTTGGCGGGTTCAAAAAAATTGAAAGTTCGAATATTCGAAAATTCGATGGTTTGGAAAAATTCGAAAAATCGAATATTCGAATATTCAACAAATATTTTTGGATGAAAAACTCTAGAACTCACCATTGAAGACGAACGAATATCGAAGAAAAACGCTGAATTAGAAAAAGAAAACAGCTCTCTGGGGTTCCTGAGTCCCATGCACCTCTATCTTCTTTCATAGTTTAGTATGTTCTGAATTGTGTCCATCAGACATTAGATTTCCTCTAAATTGATTTCTCTCCGTTGTGTATCTATAGAATGGGTAGATATTCTGACATCAGAGGCCTCGTCTATTTAAAGTGATGATGCCGTCTTCATATTTTGCTTCCTCGGTGATTAGACGTGCTCCTAAGCTCAGATTTTTCTCGGTTCAGGGAATTTTCATCGGGCCATCGCTTTCCAAAACCGAGAGATCGGCTTAGAGCCGAAAGGCCCCTGCGCTCGTCTACGCAGACTGGTATTGTGACCTGTACCTCTACTGCTGTTTCCGACGCCCATAATTCTTCAGATGTTCTTACTCAGAATTCTGTTCCTCGCATTCAGCAACAGCCCTGCAGTGAAATTGTTTCGCAGAATCCGGGAAACATGTAGGACATTCTCGGAAAGATGACTCTGATCTCAATTGGTAGCTAATGTTTGATGTCTAGTTAAAAACCACATTTCTTTCCAATTTCACCTCGAGAATTTCAAGCCAGATGTAGAATCACTTTTCGAAACATGGCTAAATCCTGATACTGACATGATCTCCCTACTGGATTCTTGGTGCTCTCATTTCGAGGCTCTCAGGTGTGATCGCGCCAGCAAGAAAGGAGGCGGGGATAAATTTATTTTATCTATCTATCTATTTATAAATAAAATATTTTCACCAGTCTGTGTTCTTAAGGAGGCAGTGGATGAGATTCTATGTGCGGACCTAAGGGTATCTGAAATAGAAACCATTCGTTTTGTGGTCATCTATAGAGCACATGCTGTGAAACTCCAATGACGAAACAATTGACCAAGGCCACTAGTGGCCCTCAACACTATTTCAACAAAATCAGTCCTTTTCATCAAAGTCTGCTCTAGCAACAATGCAACCAACTCCCGCCGCCACACCGCCAGAAGCAGTGCATGAGCGCTGCAACACGGCTGTCGCAGCGCCCGTAGCTTAACAGGGTATTGGATTTGCTGGTTGGAATGACAGATCTTGTGGTGAAATGTCTAAGTAATAACTGTTTTACTGCCGTTTACCAAGTGATGATGTCAAGCCCCGGAGATATTCTGTGGCTGTCAGAAATATGATGAAAGAGAAGCCACTTAAGTGCTGCGAATAACCTTAAACATGGTGAAAAGCTATTGCTTTTATACTATTGGTATAAAAATGTGCACTGCAGTACACAGAAAGGTTGAGGTATCCCAAATACCAAGTTTTCAGCTTTCTAAATTCCTACGATTTTCCCGTAAATTCATAGCAGTTTGGTGCGCAAATCAGAACACCTTTTGCATTTGGTTAGGTCATCGTTGCCTGATCCGCAAGTAAGCTCTAGTGCAAAGGCCTCGCAGGAACGTAGCTGAGCACTTTTGCAGCACTTTTCGAAGAACTTTCTTTGCTATTTCTAGGACTCTTGCTAGGTGATGCAGTACAAGCTGCTTTTTGGAAACAACACCGTGAACAGAATCTGTTGATGTTATTTGCAGCAAGAAATCTCGGACGGGCTGTTGGAAAAACGCTTGAGGTGCCCAAGGGCTCATTCCCTGCTCCACTGCGGTTAAACAAAATTTACTTCCCAGAGCTTGCTCTCGAAAACTTCACTGGTATAAGGGGATCGCCGGTCCGGTGGTCATCATATTCTTCAGGAAAATTGCCATGTGGTTTAGCTATTCCGCCGCTACAGAATCCTTCAATTCGTAGGAAAAAATTTAAAACTAACAAATTAAAAGAAAATTAACACATCTAACATGACGACACGACGTAACGACATTGACAGTTTCCCAAATTTGAGACTGGTCAAAAAGATTGTGCAAGCAATATGTTTTTCTGGAGCATACGTAATTGGCGATACGATCTTGTCATGAATTCTGGAACAAAATTTGACTCTCACGTCAATGTCATGAGAGAGCTCGAAGTTGAAGTGTGCCTTGTGCAAATTTTGTGTTAACCGCGGTTTTCTCATGGAACAGTGAATATACTGTGCAATTATTCGTTACCGGTGGCAAAACAATGTTTTATATTTCTTGAGAAGGATACAAGGCCACGATAACGTTAAGTTGATAGTGCTGTGAATGCCGTGAAACAATCTTTTTAGGTTAACCTATATTACGGGTGCTAGTATACTCAACAGACGGTCACGGGCTAACAATGGAACATTGAAATCCTTATCACGAAGACCAAGGAATGTATTCGAAGAGGTCGAGTCCGCCGCCTCTGTGCTCATGCTTCGATTCTCATGTTTTCATGAATTTTAGGCATTACAGCGAACATGGGACATGGACGCTGTTCGTTTTCTTCGCAACGCTGCACACTGGAAATCTAGGATGATTTTAGGGTTTGGTCAGCTTTTCTACTTTTTCGCTACTACATCTTTGGGATGTGCTCCAGATGCACATGGCCGAATGGTACAAGCTGTCGCTTAAGTGATTTCAAGCCCGTGTGGACATTGTCGGGATTATGTTGGGCGATAAACACCGATCCTCAGAATCCTCTTAAAGTAGTGGGCAGCGGTAAGTTCCCGAAGTATGTTTTCTGATGTACACGAAGAAAGTGCACACTCCACATTTACTTCTGCCGTTCTTCACAGGACTACGGCATTCTATCCGGCTTCTCCTGAATATAGAAACATATGAACGGGTTGAAGCGTGTACCACGCATTTCCAGACCAAATCCCTTCCGGGACTCAAAATTCTTATATACAACCAGGTAAGCAATAAAATTTTCTTCTATGCTTGGAATACACAAATCAGCTGTTTCCATACAACTGAATTTATCCTTGTTTGGGGTGGTTCTCCTCCACTTTCCTCTTTAATTTCCAAGAAAACATTACCGGATGTTATCAGAATCCTCAGAAATGAGAACGGCATGAGCAGTATGAGTTGTGTTTTCTGAATCCGGTTCACAAGTCAACTCAAGCGAGACGTCTCAGTATTTTGATCAGTGATTTAATCACTTTGTTGCATAATATTCGCGCCACCCTACCGCATTGTTTTTATGGGTTTGACATCTTCTGTCTCAACTATCTTATCCTCGTAATTATTGAAAGTTACTCAAAAGTTACTCGTGTTCATTTAGACAAGCTTACCACTCACGACTCATAGCGGCGTCAATGTCCCTTCTGGCTACGCCATGAATATCAAGTTTCGTATGCAACACGTGGGTTCCTTTCAGTCTCCATAGCTTCTTAAACAGCTGAGTCCATTGGCTTGGCAAGATTAAGTGGCAAAGATTAGTTGGTAAAGTGTGCCATCAGTCGGTTGTACGCAACCGTTTACGAGATTGCTTGCTAAAGAAAAGGGTGTCCAATAAGCTGGCAGTGCAATCGTAGATTAGTCCTGTCTGTCCTTGGCTCAACTCTGTGCCTTGCTATAGCTGCTTGCAGTTTTAGATTTCTTGACCACTAACCGTTGTGATTTATAAAAAAACGTAATGTCAGCTCTATTAGGATTACTGTCATGTAACCTGCAATTTACACCACAGTTATGAATCTGATCTCAAGCAGGCCGTCGGTCTAGCGAACTGCCTAGGCACTGCCGTATCGATATGAATCTGATCTCAAGCAGGTCCAAGCCGTCGGTCTAGCGAACTGCCTAGGCACTGCCGTATCGATACTGCAAAACCGATGCAAAGAGAGGCAACCGCGAGCGGTGTGGCAGAGTGGGTGACAGAAGGAAATGCAGTGCTTTTACAAATATAGGTCATTACCCGTTTTCTGCACGATGGCATTTCCTCGGGCCATGGAAGTAACTACCATGTGGGCGGGCCGGGGTTGGAGGCGCAGCGTGGGGACCTTGTGAGGGAGACGGGAAGTGGGAAGCGGTCTTCACTACCATTCTAATCAGAATCTAAAATAATCATCGCACATTATTTCCCACATTCTCACTTCCTGGCAGATTTATCAGCCACGCCATGCGAAGGATGGTACTCGATGATGAAGATGACTTGGACCGCTGATTGAATAGGTTTTTCAAGTCAAAGTCATAGTATTTTTTATGGCCGAATGCATTAAGAGGCGGGTGGCGAAGAGCGATAGAATGTGTTGGTGGTTACTCCGATTCCTTATGTGAACTCCAATGTTTAAAAAAATCAACGGAGGCTACAGAAAAAGCGAGAACATCCGCTTTAACCAAATTTTAACGCTTTAACCGTCACCTGGAGCTACATATCAGGCGCAGACTTTACGCCACGGGATCAGAAATCGAGTTACCACATCCCGTGTCCGTAAAGTTGACAGAGTGCTGCTCGGCCAAGGAGTGCTTGGGTGACCAGGAAAGGTGTTAGTTGAAGTGGGAATGTGCAAAGGCGGAGAATGTGGAACCAAGGTCCATATATGCTTCCCTTGCTACCTACGAGTCGACTAAGCCACATGAGGGTGATTTTTTTCTACCAAAATAGGCCCTTCTTTTTCTCCATATTTACCGGCCATCTCTCTAAATCAATTATTGTAAAGGGTGATGTTACACGTCATGTCGCTTGCCATCAAGGGTGGAGCAAGCCCTGCTACTAAACTTAGGAGGTCGCCGATGTCTTTGAGGTGACCTATCTCCCGAAACGAAATGTCTGAATCGACGATTCATGGTTGCATGGCTGTTCAGCACCGAACCGAATGCCATGATGGTGTTGTCGTCCTTCTCGCTAGCACTGGCGCTGCACGGGAATTCGTACAAGCAAATCATTTGGATTGGTTGCCCGTCATTTTTCGCACAATCTTGAACTACGGCGCAGTGTTACGCCACTGCATACCCATAGCGTTAGTGCTCAGAGGACAGGCTCCCACACATTCACATACCCTGGGCACAAGTCATGTTGGAGTGACCCAAGAAAGAACTTTTGTTGAAGTGTCTCAATCATTTCTCGACAACTTAATAAAATGGAAAGATAAGGAACTCAAATTAACTTTTAAATCTGGTCCTTGTTGAACGTTCTATAGAACGTTACTATAGCAACTTGCGCCACTTTGAGGTACTAGAATGTTGAATGGGGCAGCTACTTGAGGTATGTGCAAAAGTTTCACGCTTACGAAAAACCTTGAGAAATTGAAGAAGAGGTGGAAATAATCATCAGGTGAGCTTAAGACGAAATCCTCCTTAAGAGTTGCGTGTGTTTTAGTAGTCACGGCTATCCAACTCTCAACTCTGCCCGAGGATATCCTTCATATGACCCCAATACCCGTTAGATATTTCCTATAAGCGGCATAATGCAAATAAGAACTGAAAATAACTCTTGTCAAGATTGTTGCTCGGATACTCCAACAGACAAGGGCCTGTTTGGATATGTGGGAGGAAGTAGAGGTAGGCGTATGAGACACAAATGATAGTGCGAAACAGAGTGGTAAGCGCAACTGTACTCATATCAAGATAAGCACAAATAGGAGCTGCAGCGGTCTAATCCTGCGAATGCGGTAGACTCGTTGCGTGGGGCTGATGCCACCTTTATCATTTTAGGATGCTTACGAATACCTCTCTGACTGGTTGATCCTTCGCGTTTTCCTGCCATATGGACGCCGGCGCATATCGATGTACCGGTGTCTTGGCGTTTTTGAACATTTTGGCGGAGAGGACCCCTCTCATCCAGTGCAGAGCCGTTTCCTTGCGCTTTCCACACTACTGAGCGCAGCCGCCCCTTTTCCATTGGTGGATCCTTACTCTAGATTTTCCAAGACGGCACCAATACATCCTTTCTCATTCGGTGGACCTATATCGTGGAGTTTTCTCAACGGCAAACCCATTCTCCATGGGTAAATGTATCCTGACGTTCCCCACACTACTGCGCTAGAGCAGGTCCTATCCCGAAGACGTATCCGTAACCTGGCGTTCTCCTGGCTTATGGACTATAATGGACCCATACTCCATCTGCCAACCTACATCTGAGGGCGTTTTCCGAATTACTGAGCGCCGGAGCTCCCTTCAGTGAATCTTTTCCTTGGCGTTTACCACACCATTCAGCCAGAGCAGACCTCTCCTTCATTCGTGAACCCACATCCTGATTTTTCCCATAGCAGATCCAGCGTTCACCGGTGGACCCGTAGAAGGGCGTTCCACACAATTGAGCCACAGTGGATACCTCATCCATCGACATAAACGTATGCTAAAGCTCCCCACACTTGCAGACCCATCTTCTATTAAGGATTAATATCCTGGCGTTTTTCACAATACTGGGCCACAACAGAAGCGGCTCCTATCGATGAACTCGCATCCTGGTGTTCCCCACAATTTCAGGCCAGAGCAGAGCCATCGTCCGTAGGCGGATCCGTATCCCGGCGTTTTCCACAATACTGACTGAGCCACAGCAGACCTAACCCCCATCGGTTGACCCGTAACCTGGCGTTCCTCAAAATTGGGCCACAATGGACCCCTCCTCCATCGGCGTTACCGCATGCTAAATTTCCTCTTACAGGTTACAGCAGACCCATCATCTAACGGAGGACCCGTATCTTGGCGTCCCTCCCACTTGGGCAGCAGCGGATCCCTCCTCCGTTGGTAGTTCCAGAACTTGGAGTTTTCCACAATGCTGAGCCACAGCAAACCTAGCCCCATCGGTGGACCAGTATCCTGGCGTTCTTCATACATGGGCTACAACTGACCCATTTTCCATTCGCGAACCCGTATCCTGTTGTCCTTCATAGTTTTAGGCCACAACAGACCCATCGTCCATCGGCGAATCCCTATCCAGGCGTTTTCCACAATATTGGATCAAAGCAGACCCATCCTCAGTCCGCTGCCCATACCTTGCCTTCTCCAAACAATTGAGCGCCAGCACACTTTTCCTTCGTTTGATGGACACATCGTGCAATTTCTGAA
>KN729412.1:0-14193 GCA_000816745.1 Ancylostoma duodenale
CTTTGACGTACGCCTCAGAAACCTGGGCGTTACGCAAGCAGGATGAGAATGCGGTCAGCGTCGTCGAACGCTCCATTGAGAGGGTGATGCTAGGAATAACCCGCCTCTCGCAAGTGAGGGCCGGAATACGGAGTTCCACCCTTCGTGAACAGTCGAAGATCAGGGACGCTGCCGCTTACGCCAAGTTGAGTAAGATCAGGTGGGCCGGACACGTGATGCGTCTTAACGACCACCGTTGGACAAGAGCCGTCAGCGACTGGACCCCACGGGACGTTAAGCGCACGACAGGAAGACCACCGACCCGATGGTCAGACTTCTTCACGAAGTCCTTCAAGGAAAGATATAATGCTCTTCGTGTCCCTCGAACGGACAGAATCCACTGGACAACTCTGGCTCGCGAGAGGGACAAATGGAAGGATTGCTGGCGCCCGCTCGATACATCCGAAGATCAACGGGAGTCAAGGTGATCAAGGTGATCAAGTGAAGAACATACTGGTACCAATTGCACTGTTGGTTAAAAACCACCGGCATCCTTGTGTTTTGAGGAGTTTGTCAAGAGTGGTGGAACTCTCAGCTATTGTGGAGAAACACCAGTGCCTCATTAAAAATGAGCTGTAGTTGCTGTATGGTTATGAATCGATAAACCCTTTTGCTAAACATTGGGTGTCAACAGAAGTCCCTGCGCAATTTTCAGTTGCGACTTTTCCGCTCCACTGCCATTTTTTCATAACATGCTTATACCTTCTGAGAACGCTTCCACTCTTCTACAGTCTATCACCATGTATTTTCACAGAACTATTCAATTACTCGATTTATACGCTTAAAAAGAAAAACGCCATTCCGAGGAGAAAGCGTTTACTCCTTCTATTCAATAGGGACCAGAAAGCACCCGATATTGTTTGAACGTGTAAGCTCCATAGAATATAAATGCGGAAGAACATAACCAGTGGAACTGTTGCAGAAGCAGTTTGGCGATGCTGGCAAGGTGCGGTCCCACGTTATCATGAGGTAAGATGGCTAGATCCTTACGATTGGATTCTTCTAGAAGAATAACCTCAGTTATTTGGTATCTTTGAGAAGTATGATGTCCATATAGACCAAACATATCCTCCAGAACAATTCCCATATCTTCTTGAAAGAAATCTGTCCACTCGAATTGGTTGATGTCATTGGGACCAAATATGTCTTCTTTGAGCTTAGAAGATGGTCAGTCATACTTAGCACAGGTCGATCGGTCACTCGTGATGGCCTTTTGAGCTTCAACTGAATTCCAGGATAGGTAGCTGTCGGTTTTGGTGTTTTTCATTGACCCACTGCTTTACTTCGCAGGCTCATAACGCAGGCAAAGTATCGTTTTCAGAAAGCTTCTACAATATTCGGCACTATTCGGCTAGTTCTGCCTCAAAATTTCAGGAATTTTTTTTCTGCTCAAAATTCGCATAGGGGCGCTGTTTGAGGTGCTGAACGCGAACATCGTGTCCATTTTGTACCACAACTCCGTTTTCATAGGGTTACGATAGGTATGCTGGAGACACGGTATCGCACAGAATCGCTTCAAATTTTGCATAGAGGGGTTGTTTTAGGGGATTATCAACATTACTTTGCACGCCACCTTCGTTTTCTCTCGGACGTCGGCATTTTTCTAAATTTCGTACCGTATCTATCGTATCCTTACAAAGGTGCGGTTACCGTACAAAACGGATATGATATTCGTGATCAGCGCCTAAAACAACCCCACCATGCAAAAATTGAGTGTTCTATGAGATGCCGTATGTACAGTATACCAATTGTAACCGTACAAAATCGGAGTTACAGTACAAAACGGATACGATATTCGTGTCCACCACTTCACGAACCCACCTAGGCGGAATTTGGGCAAAACGTTCTACTTCGAGATGGGGCAGAACTAGCCGAATAAAGCCCAACGTTCTTGTAGAAGAAGAACAGCTTCCTAGTCGTAAATGACCTGTATCTAAAAGATGACAAATAGGTGGAGAAAAGCGCATCCGGAAAAAAAGCGGAAGGGCTTATGTTAACAGTTAATGCATTATCTACTGGTGCAAGCAATAGTCTGTTGGGGTCATCATAAAACGGTCTATTGGTCATTTTGGAGCATTGCACGTATATTGTTGGAATTATCTGTCAGGCTGGTCCAGAACCTGTTGATGTCTCAGAACCAGTAATTACGTTCATTTTGCTTGAAAGCACAAACAAAATAATTAATCACCCATTTCGTCTGTCCATCAGCTCATCAATTGCTTCTTTTACTGTTAGCGCAGCAGACATTTCTCTGCTGATGTGCACACTGAAGTTCCAATCTCATCATATAATAAAGGATGGAATGCTGATAATCGTCACCGCTTAATAGTCTTGAATGGTCCAGGTTCAAATATCATCAGTCGAATATTCAAGAGTTCAAATTCGCTTGTAGGTCCTTCTACCTGTAAAAATTTTATATTTTATTTGCCTTGAAGGCAGCACGGCATCCGCAATTTTTCTCACATCCGGTATTTTGACTGCTGGTCTCAGTCATTCTACAAGAGCTGCACTGTCGAAGGCATCAGCATTCTCAATATATGAGAGGTTGAATGTGTTTCAACTCTTCAACGTTATAGAATGACTCGGACATTCCACGGATTGGAGTTAGACTACTTTCATTCTTATCACCGGCGGCGCAGTAGCACATGCACTTGCCATAGCAACTGTGGGTGCTATTGCGTTGCTGCGAGGAGCAACTGGTTGCTGTAGTTGCTATCCGGGTCATATATGGCGACAGTGGTTCGTCATGTCTGTGCGGTTCCGGCCACATATAGCGACCACCAATGTGGACACGTACACCCAAACATATACCATGTCATATCGGTACCCATTTTTCATTTATATACTTCGCCTCCCTCATAGCGCGAGGCGAGGAATTGCAATGGTGAGTTTTTTAAAATTGCATACACAGGGGACCATGAGTTATTCTTCAATGCTCGTCGCTCAGCTGAGGTGTCACCGGAGGAAAAAAGTGGGGTACTCCAGAAGGACATCAATTTTTTATGTGTGGTATTTTATTGACACCACAGCACCCTCTCAGTGTTGCTCCTCGCAACTCTTGGAAAAGCCCAACAATTTTCCTTTAATGCATTAACTGACCCTTATCATTTCTCCTATCCGAAGAGAAGGAAGAGCGTAACAAGTTCTAGTGGTCACTCCAGGTAAGATGCGTTTTTACGGTTATTCTTAGCTATTCTACTGAATATAAAGGTGAAACCGCTAAAGAACAAGGTCACTGCCTCATCGATCTCTGAGGGATAGCAAAAAAATACTGTGAAGGACATCGCTTCATTTTTATTCGAGAGTTTGACCAAAATGTTCCGCTGCTGGTGCCGAGCGTGCTGTATTCTATCAAGTGCACTAGTTTGTACTCAATCACTTCCGGAGAGTAGCGATTGTGTCGCTGGACAGAACGACGTGTTTCCAGGTCTTATCAAACAATCTGCATTGAAGAGCATATTTATGTAGGAGCAATTGTACGATAATGATGAGGTTGAATGGTCGCGACGACATTGTCTCTGTAAAGTACCACTCTTTCATACGCCGCTGGCTCCAGATAATTCACTCTTAGTTACTCTCGCGAATGTTTCTGTAAAGCGCTAGTACCATATTTAATTTTTTTGAGCACTTACGTTGCTGGAAGTAAGGGTCATATCAGAGAATATTTCATCCAATACACGTCGCCTTCGATATGATGGGTCTGAAGAGGGCGAACAGGCATATGACCTGTAAAAAACTAAGATGCCTCCTCTGATATGAGTTTGAATGTTACAAACACAACAAAGAAAAAACAAAAACACCCTTTTCTATCGAAACACAAGATGGGACTGGTATGCATTTCAAAGGTTCATCAGAGAAATGTTCCCTCTGTGGTGAAGCCCTTGTTCATTTTGTTCGGCGGGCGTTCATGTGAACTGACAGCAGCTCTTAGGCGTCGCCAAATTGACGTGTGCGGGGTGCAAGAGACAAGATGCCCGGTAACAAATGAAAGAACAAGTCATGGCAGGTAGTCTACAAGGGCAGTCGACGACTAGACACGGTGTTGGCATAGTCGTCTCTCAACGCTTCTGGGACTTGATGGCCGGTGTGTAGGGTTTTGATGACCGCATCGTGAAGGTCGTGATCACCGCAGATCAACGCCTTCATTTCTTCTCGGCTCACGCACCACAGACAGGTTGTCGTGACCGGGTAAATGATAATTTGTGGATGTTGTTTGAGCAGAAGACCGCGGATGTACCTAGGAAACACAATCGATTCGAACGCAAGACATAATCGCAGGGGACATAAACGACCACATAAGAGCTGCATGGGATTGATAAAGGCGTTGTTTTCGGTACGGGAACCGACGATGGGGAGCGCATTCTCGAAGTTTCGAAAACGCCCTTCTCACGTCGTCTCCTTCTACGGTGACCAACGCGAAAAACCCAGATTGACTTTGTCCTTGTACGTCACCGCGATCAAAGCTAGTTACCAACACGAACGTTGTACCTTATGAGACCGTGGCCACGCAACATCATCTGCTTATCTGCACCATTAAAATAGCGCCACCAAAGTAGACGCAGGGCGTATGATGTAGACTGGTCTAAATCAAGTGGTGCCGGATGCAAGAGAAAAGAGCCACAGCGATTTCCCGCATCAAGTTACCACCGCAGTGCGCAGACGACCAAACCGAGTCGCCGGCAATTGGCAGACTAACGCAGCTATGGGCGGATGAAGGGAAGATGTAGATGCGCGAGAAGAAACGCCCAAAACGTCACATATTCCTCATTTACAAGAAGGATTACATTTACATTTACATTTACATTTATTTGCCGATCGATATTTTACAATTTGCGGCACCTCAATAGATCAATCCATTCCTTTTTCGTCATGACTCTCGCTGTGCATTGCCAGTTACATGTTCCGAGTAGTGTTTGGAAATCATCACGCCAACGTGTCTTTGGTCGGCCAACTGATCGTTTTGAAGGAGGACGCCATTCCATGAGCTCCTGAGACCATTTCACATCCGTTGATCTGGCAAGCTCCCAGCCATAAGCCCATTTCCTTTCAACTGCACTAGCGAACACGTCTTTGATCTTAGTAACTCCGCGCAACCATGCATTCGTTTTCTTATCCAGAAGTCGTACTCCAACCATGCGGCGTTCCATTCGTCTTTGTGCCGAAGCAAGTTTATTTTCTGCAGCTTTTGTCAGCACCCATGTTTCGGCATGTTTCACCCTTCGTGTACCTTGGACAGAAGATTTCGCTTCACCGAAACCACTACCAAGAAATTCTGCGTCGGATCCAAGCTGGATGGAACTGCTTTCGTCGTTATGAGGAATTCCTTTGCTCTAGAAGGATAGAGATGAAGTGGAAGCGCAAATTATTCAACCAGTGCGTTTTACCCGCAATGCTGTACGGAGAAGGATTACATTTGGCAACAATACCCTTAAGCGAAGATGGGAGCAAAGAAGGCTGTTACCTTCAAGAAGGCTGAACACTACGATAATGTTGGCAGGAAGCAAGCCGCAAAGGATGGCGGCGAGCACCTCATATACCAGCAGGTGAGGTCTCGCTAGCGGTAGGCCGAAGCCGTTGAAAAGTTCTTCGGAGTCAACGACGAATGCGGTCATTTCCTAACACACCGCACGAAGGGGACGAAGAGCTGGTGTGACTACTCCGAGAGACTCTCAACGGAAAAATTTAGCTGTTCACCTTTCCATATCTACCATCAACTTAAGACCCTCTTGGGCCAATAACCGTGGACGAAAGCATGGCTGCGCTGAGGCTGATGAAGCCAGGAAGAACGTCAGTTCCTGATCATGTAGCGGCGTAACTGTGGAAGTTAAGACATTGGAACTCAGTTGAGTGGCTGATTGTGTTCTTCAACCACCTCGTCTCGATGAGAAAGACTTCTGTGGAATTATCGACTGTACGTCTTCTGACCAACAGCATGGAGATAGTCAAACGCATCAACGACCGCCGGATTCGCGAGAGTTTTAATGAATCAGTGTTCATAGCCCTATTGCGGAAGCAGTTGGATGCAGTCTAAGCGGACCGCCTGTTGATCGAGAATTACAATTACGCGAAAAGCTGATAACGAAAGAAGAGGCGGCCGAAGCAACGGTGACTAGACACATTGCATGCCGATCTGAAGTATTTGGGTGTTCATCTATTAAACAAAGCACCGTAAGGGGGCTAGAGCGGCTAGAGATACGGGGCGGCACTCATAGACACCGCAATCTTGAGGCGCAGACTGAGGGCGAAATGACGGATTTCCAGAGACTCAGACACGTTCGTTTCGGGACACACCAACTTCGTCACTGCTGTCTCTCCCGCACGCACGGGGTAGTGATTTCATCATCTTCGCTGGCGGTCTGTCAGCATAGGAGTGAGGGAGTGTTTACAAGCTTTCAGGCTGAACAATGTGCGCATCAGGAAAACCCTCTTCCACTGTTGCGACGCTATAGGCACCTCAAGTGAATAGATGGGCGGGTGGTATGGGAGCTGCAGAGTCTTGGAAGCTTGGTGGAGGCTGGACCTACGCGGTCGCCTCATCTGAGACGAGGTTCGATTTGGCCTAATTGTGAGGAAAAACACCAGAATAAGAGTTGACAGTTGACCTGGCTAAAGAGCCCATTGTGGCGCAATAGTGTGCAGCACACCAGCATACAGGTTCGCCATTATAGAATCGGTTCGCTCTGCCTCAATAACCTGGAGAACGCTAGGATATGGGTCCTCCGATGGAGTAAAGGTGCGGTTTGGACTAATAGTGAGGAAAACACCAGAATGCTGGTATGCCAGGATACGGAGCAACCGATGGAGGATGGGCTCGCCGTGGTCCAATGCTGGTGAGGACGCTAGAATACGGGTCCACCGATAGAGAAAGGGCCCGCCATGGCCCAGTGGTGTGGGGAACGTCAGGATACGGGTCCAACGATTGAGAAAGGGCCCGCCGTGGCCCAATGGTGTGGAGGACACCAGGAAAGGGTCCACCGATGGAGAAAGGGCCCACTGTGGCCAAATGGTGTGGGGAACCATGGCCCAGTGGTGTGGGGAGCCAGGATACGGGTCCACCGATGGAGAAAGGGTTCGCCGTGGCCCAATGGTGTGGACAGCACCAGGATAAGGGTCCGCCAATTTAGTGACTCAATAGAATGGAGAATACCAGTAGACGGTTCAGCCGACGGTGAACAGGTTTATTGTGGCCTAACAGTGATTATGACGCCAGAACGTGGGTCCACCGATGGAAGAAAGCCCGCTGCGGCCCAGTAGTGTGGAAAACACCAGGGCTAGATTTCGTTTTGGTCCAATAGTGTGGGGAAGGGCAGGATACAGTTCCGTCGATGGAGAACGCGTCTGCGTTGGCCCGGTAGTAGGGAATAAGCTCGAATACGCCATACGATGGAGAACGGACTTCTCATACTCATGCTCAACTCATAAGAAGGATTCATGTTTGGGCCCATTTAAAGATTGGTTCTGCTTCTTTATCAATTTTCTAGAGATTTGGCAAGTGCGAAGCTTTTGCACATGCTCCAAGTGGCTGCCCCACCCCAATTTCTAGCGTCCCGAAGGGGGCGCTAGTACACATAAGGCGCAACACAGTGAATGGCATCAAGTTTAGGAAAACGGACTCCGCCAACAAATAGGACAAACGCTATAAATCCCGTAATTTGGTTCAACTGTTTTAACTCTGGTGCCTTTCGACATTCAGAGTCTTCCAAAACTTAATCTGAAGGGACTACTTCATATGGGGTTACAAACGCGGTGTGCTTTACTGCTCGTTGTCTGTCACGGCAATCTGAAGACTTGTAAAAATATCAGGACTGTAAAAGAATTATAGCAAGCTAGCTCAACTGCTCAAGTGTTACACGAGCAAATGGAGGCCGAGGTAAACTTTGTATGAGATCCAATAACTGATTTGAACGAAATAGCGATTCATTGACTCTACTGACTTTTTCGCTATTCTTGCCAGTGGGTCGGTGAAGACATGTCTCCTGGGATTTTCGATACGCTGAACGTGAATATAGCAAGCATTTTAGCAGAATTTACCAGTCAAACAACCTTGCCTTAATTTTGAGGGGAGGGAGCAGGGTGATGGAAGGTCACTCGAACTGATCACCGAATGATGAACTTGTAAGTATTCTTTTGGTTCAACAAACGTTGTCATCAGCTTCAAATACCCGGGAGAAATAGAACACCCGAGCGAAGCCGGGCACACCGTCTAGTGACCTATAAAATATCTGCGGCAAGAATCATCTTCCACTAGATAAGAACACCCCCTTTCTGCACGGAAGGTGGCCCATTTGAAATAGATCTTCCAGAGCAAAAAATAGCTCACGATCCGACTTTCTTACACGAAGGGCTGACTCGATTTTTCTAAGGTTTTCCAAAAAATTCGTTCTGCCATGTACATAAGGGGCAGGTAGACAAGTATCTGAGCGATTCTATCTATTGATTTGCTACATACGCATGTATTTACCAACCTAATCGAGTCATCCTGCCCTCCAGGCAGTTACTGAATGTCTTTAAATTTTTTTGTGTATTGTACTTGTAGTCTTAATATTGTACCTATATGTCAGCATGGTATAGCGTGTACAAATCAAAAGTAAAAAATTATGCTCTCTGTACTACCTCCTGTATAGCTGGTAATTGGAGTCATCCTCAAGAGGAGTGTGAGAACTCTAAACACACCGCTATTGCCTGAGAAATACTGTGAAGCCTAAGCCTCCCATACTACAAGTCGTAATTTAGAGGTACCTGAGGGACGCTGTCGTTCCAGTTGGCCCTGAAATAATGGAGATTATTGCAATAAAGCGAGGCATTAATTGTTAAGAGACTCCCTGCCTTTTGTGACTGCATGTTGGACCGACTTTGCGAGCTCGAAGGGACCGTGGTGTGCGATTGCATGGAAGATGCCCACTTGAGTGATCACTGATGAAAAACCTTCTTCATTATGCAGTACACACTAAGTTTCATTAATATTATTTTCCCTTTTTTTTTGCACGCCACTGCCTCCCCTCTGCTACTGTGCGAGCATGAGTCTTCCACACAAAGTGTTAATGAACAAAATGGCGGCATAAATAACAGAGGTCCACTTATCGATAATGTTTTAGGCAGGAAATACGAGAACATCTCTCACGCTGAAAATGTTAGCAATAAACAGAACACGAATTCATTCAGAGAGACTTGGAAATGAACCCACATGGAGTGGTGTATAATTTATAGTGTCCACTCCATACGGACGGCTATGTGGTTTGTTGTGGAAAAATTAACTATTTACCTAGACGCGAGAATTTGCAATCAGTAAATTAGTATGCAACGTCATAGATATTTTATCGTGTGTCTGAAAATCGGCGGGTGTGCGGGATTTTTTGTTTTCCGCTTTACGCTTTCCTTTTTACAGCCATTTTGGTGTTTCGTTTTATGTTTCTCAAAATTTCGCCCGCAAAACGGGAAAACTAAGGCAGGAGATTCGAGAATTTAACACGTGCACATGCGTGCGAAATTAGTGCGGTTGTCTTTTGGCATAAAAAGGAGCTGTGAGAAGTCTTACTGCTTACTTGACGTCTCTTGATTATAAATGATTGTTCTCCACCAATGAAGTTATTATCAACCCTGATCGTCTGGCTAAAGCCGGACCCTCAAGGGGTTTTTACAGTTTTCAGCATGGCGCGGAGCGGAACGGCGCGAGGACTGAAACGCTGCTCGCATAGCAGTGAACGTCCACTTTGTGCGTTGCCGCAGCGGCGAAGAATGCTCGAAGCATTCCTTGGCGCATCCCGCAGTGCGCGAGTTCGCAAAGTGACGCGCCGCGGCAAAATGTGTAGAAGGACCTCGATCCGTCATTTGCCGCAACGAGCGTTGCCGCGCCCTATGCTCAACCATGAGGCGCGGCGCGTCAAAACTGCAAAAACCTCTTTAGGCTTCTTTTGAGCTCACTTCGCTCGCCTCACCTTCGTGTATATATTCCCCTCTGCTCAGACATTCGGGCATCTGGAATGCCGGTGAACTGGCCCACTTTTAGCCGATGCAGACTTCTGACAGGTAGTCGCGTGGAGAGCAAGCTTCGAAAGTAAGGAATGCCGCATAGGTCTTCCTAGGGTTCAGCTGATGACAGCTCCAGCTGATGACAATCATCAAAGAGCACCCATTCTGAATAACATATTTGGTTTCGCAGAACCTCGCCGATAATTGCTGTCAGATCATCCCTCCCTTCAGTAGGAATCGGAGGATGAAAAAGCTCGACGAGTAGATGTCGCGTATACTGAACGAGTACCAGATTGATCCTCGCTGAGAGGTCTGCTTCGCGCCTTTGTAGTGGAAAAATTGCGACAAACACTCGGTCGCTTAGTAGTAAAATATAAAGTATAGAGCCTCTACGACAAAACGGAGTGCCTTGCTCAATAGTTGGACGAGGAAGATGCACCGAAACACTCCCAGAAATCGAAGCAACGCCAAAATAAGGTCACGGCGACTTTGTGGCGACCTGCTGCAAAAGTCGCTCACTGCAGCTCATTCATTCTTTGTCATCTGGGAAGTACTTTTAAGATGTAAATGAAATAAATTAGAAACTTTACTGTGTGAGCCCAGCGTTGCTCAATAAAATGGATTCTACACTCCTACGCAGCACCGTCCAGGCACACTTTGCACGACTGATACCTCACTGCTGGAGCAATTGGGCTAGGAAACTTGGACTCATGTATCATAATCACTAAACCTCTCGCTCACCGACCGACTATCACTCCCGTGAGAACTTGGGCTACTTTTCCGGGAGGATTTTCTCTAAGACTAAAGGGATACCAAAATTGCCCTCCGGAAGTTCGTCCATCCTAGAAGGCCCATTCAGAATTGTACGGTAGTCGGAGGACATCTGCCTTATTGCTAAAGATTTGCGGATTACAAAATTTCTGAGCTTTTTGAAAAAGATTGATTCCGAAAGGAGTTATGAGGTTTGGAATCAAAGGCCTGAAAACGCCATTATCTTTGCACCAATCTAATAGATCAAAGAGGACCTCATGCCTGCGCAGAGACGCATAACCATGCTTTCCTTTCAATTCTACGGCAACCTGTTTTAGTCGTGCCAAGCTCAGGACGTGCCCTATCTACAACTGCTCGTGTTGCGGTATCCCATGTCTCGTCGGTGGCTGTGACCTCTCGCACTTGACTACTCAAAGTTACAGCGACTTCCTCCTTTTTCAGCCACCGCCACTCAAAGACAGCACCCATGAAAAAAATTGTCACTCAGATTTTAGTGCTATCTTGGGTTTTTGTCTATAGGGAACATGGCTAATGTGGTCAATTTTGTCAGCACTCACGCTGAAATGGTTTTCGGATGCTTTCAATTTGCTGCATTATAGCAAGATGGAAGAGTTACGCTGGTGGAGCAGATTAAGAAGGTCGATACGTTGCCTTTGTTGTTAACGAATTTCTTGGTGCAACTAGATGGTCGACTAATTTTATAGGTTCTCTGAAGGAGAAAAAGCACAAACGAAAGGGAAATAGAATGTTCACCATAGAGACATACCTCAAGAAAACAAACAAAACTTATGGTTAAGTGTAAAGAGCTAAGAAACCGAAATTTGCACCATATTTGAAAATTTGAATGTTCTGGAGAAAAGAAGCGATCATAAGGTCTAATAACAATCGAAAGAGCGTATATGGAGGAAGCAGATCATCACAATGTAAAACTTCTCGAGATGAGCATGGAAAGCGAGTGTTTTCTTTGGAAAAGTGACTGGCAGAAAACAGCTGATTTGCATCGCGCCACATCTCATCCGCGAATACCCAGATACGAAGTCTAACTTGTTATATCTTGGGAACGCTAATGCTTCCGCCGGTGCAACTTGCGTAGAATTACTGGGACTATCATCTAGACTCCAAAACATTCAAAATTTTGGACATGAAGGTTATCGTGGGTGCTGCCTTTAAGTCAGGCCTTGCCCGCTCTGTTCGTTGTGACGTCATGATTCTCAAAATGCAGGTGAGCAGACGATATTGGGTGACGACGACCTCTTAAGGCACAACCTTCGCGTCGGTGACCGCCTTCTGAGGAAAATTCGGCATCTTTGCACTTACTGCTGCTCTCCAAACTTAGGTACACTCGAATAATGCACATCAGCTCCATTATAGCATCGCTTGAGTGATCTCTGTTCTCTTCAGTCGCCACACACGAGTTTTTACAATGTCGCTTTCGTTATCTTGTAAATTGCAGAAATGGTCGTAACTCTTTACTGTTATTGTCTGACTTCTAATTGTGAGCATTTTTCGTCACTTCTCTTTCGTTGATTGGTGAACTTACTTTTACCTATAGGTATCAACTGCTATCAAATCATATTTTGTCCACCTACCCCATGCTTCCTGGACGCGGTTCCATTATGCCTTCCTTACTTCTACTCGCAGACTCTCTTGCGCGTTGACGCGCGATTATCTGGAACGCAATCATCTGGAGCAAGTTCACACAAGCTATTCAAATGTTCACTTCTACCAGTAGTAAAACCTTTGAAAAAGGAAAATCCCACGTGATTTTCGTATGCCTTTCGTGCATAGTCTTCTGGAAGGTATTCATATAGTGTCGCAAACACACATGCAAAATTGCTGCATCCTTTTGTTCCTTAAAAAATTATGCACTAATATGAAATGTTACATTTTATTGTATTAATAAGGGTATGGGACATCACAATGCTGTCAAGATATAGAAGCAAACTATTGTTTCAAATCTTTATTACCATTCCGATTATCCGGCTAACGCCATACTCTCATGCCTCTTTTCGGGCTCGATTCACTTGCACTGCTTCCGTGCAACATCTTCCCACAACGCGCCAGGCATTCCACATTCATCGGTACTCTTGTTTATAGCACCTTCCCATCTTTTAGCCACGAAGCGTCCTTTGCAATAGTCGGTTGACGTCTTTCCACCTTGTATAGGAGCAGGCGCACTTCAGCCCATTTGTGAATCATTCCCTCAGCGTTGTTCTTACTACGAGACACCAATGCTCCTTTCACCGCCACTGAACACGACAGCATCCTCCCCACTACAGGGCGCCGGTGCACCCTAAACCCAGCAGTGGATCCGTCCATTGAGGTTTTCCATAATATTAAGCACCGGCGCAACTCAAACGCTGGCGTACGTCGGTGTACCCGTTCCTCAGCTTCTTCACCAGACCCTGACTCAGGCGCACTTATCACAGCAGTGCAAGCCCCACTGGGGACGCATTTCCCACTACTGAGTGCGGGACCATAGACCAATAAACACCAAGACTCATTCATTCTCATTGTGGCGTGAACAACTCTAGTTCTTCCAGACGACGTACAGAGGACTAAAACACCTGGCAATCGAGGAAAAAATGAAAATTTGCACACTTTTCATACAAAAGCTGGCACGCTGAACATCGTGATGTAATTAGATTTTTCTGGGAAGAGCTGGTTCCCTCATGCACATAAAAAAGATCAATTAATATTAACTCACATAGCATACACATACACATAGCACACCTTATCAGGTGTGTGCTATGTGAATTGTGCAACTCCCATTGGTTCTCCCTACTAACTTACCTCTCAGACACTCACAGGAATCATTGCATGCCTTTCATTCTGTTTTTATATACAGATAAACCCTCACCACTTGAATTAACACAACTAATCACGACACTGTTTTTATTCACTGTGAAGTATGCGAGTGAAGCAAGCATACCAGCACAAATCTGGAAGTCCGGTTACCGGACGGCCATACTGGTTATTAATACAAGTTGTTTACCGTCATCATTGTATACCAATCCATAGCAGACATCGCACAAGAAGTGACCACATCTACCAAGCATATGAAGTGACTCTGGCGGATACTTGTGTCCACAAGGTCCGTCACACAAGATATTTTCTGAAATACCAGTTTGGACAGTATTGATGATTTCGGAAAACAGCTCACAATTCATTGTTTCAGCCTTGCGCAAGGTATCACTTTAACTGCAGTAGATATGGTTGACCATCCATTACTTCGGCCAATTTTGGGGCACGCTGTCTTTTTTTTTTGCCTTGACGAACATGCTACTGAAAATTGCTGCCTATGTATTTCTGGTATTTTACGGCGGACAGAAAACGAATTTGCTCAGTGTTCTCCTTTTTTTTGATGGAAAACATTAGAATGTGAAGCACCAAATTATGTAAGGGAAAGTGTGT
>KN729415.1:0-11102 GCA_000816745.1 Ancylostoma duodenale
AAAATTGCGAAAAAAAGGAATCATGGTGAATACAAACAGAAAACATGCATTCTGACTGTGCATTTTTCTCCGATTTGCGCTACTAGCAGGCATTCAGAAACCCACAGGAAAATCCTAGTGCTTGCCTTATTCTCGAAATCCAATAAAATGAAATTTTTGACAAATTTGACGGTCCATTTCTGTCCCTGGGTCTAGCTGGTAAGAAGAGTACGCTAATAGCGTTCACAATAGAATGTTAGGCAGAAAAGTGTTCATTTCAAATCTCTACTTCACATCTCTCCATACAAAACTTTTATTCCTCGTTTAAGAAAACTGCCGGACTTGAAATTTTATTTTTTAATCCAACTCCAAGTGAGACTGTGCCCTTGGTGAGCAGCACGAAGGAAGCCCCGATAGAGCCTCTACACATACTCGAACTTGGTTTTGATTGCTCATCCTTGGGCTGAGATATGCAAAAAATTCTGTGGCCCAAAATCCCGGGTTTGCTAAATATGTGGCCGCCACTGTAAGTCCGAGCTTGCTAGCCCAGTTGCTTTAGCCTGTGAAGTATCTGTAGTGCAAGGTGTGCCATGGCGGTGCTGTGTAGGAGTGTAGAATCCATTTTATTAAGCAACGCTGGACTGACACAGTGAAGTTTCTGATTTATTTCATTTACATCTTGAAAGTACTTCCCAGTGGAGAAAGAATGTGTGGTCTGCAGTGAGCGGTTTTTGCAGCAGGTCCCCACAAACTCGCCGTGACCTTATTTTGGTGTTTCTTCGGGTTCTGGGAGTGTTCCGGTGAATCTTCCTTGTCCATCTGTTGAGCAAGGCACTTCATTTTGTTGTAGGGGGTCTATACTTCATATTTTATTACTAAGCGACCTAGTGTCTGGTTGCAATTGTTTCGCTACAAAGGCGCGAGGCAGACATCTCAACGAGGATAAATCTCGTATTCGTTCAGTATGCGCGACATCTACTCGTCGGGCATTTTCATCCTCCCATTCTTACTGAAGGGAGGGATGGTCTGACAACAATTACCGGCGAAGTTCTGCGAAACCATATATGTTGTTTTGGGGAGCTCTTTTATAATTGTCATCAGCTGGGGATCGCAAATCCCAAGAAGACCTATGCGACATTCCTTACTTCCGAAGCAAGGCATACCGAGGCGAAAAATCCGGAAGCAGCTTGGCGGTGTGTATTTGATCTCATTTCCATTGCCAAAGCTATGGTGGTATTCCAAGCGGTTCCTGCTACGATGCCGCCCAGTTTTAGCTCGCCTAAGTGAGTTTGGCAAAAGAACTTGTTTTGGCGCCTTTCGTTCCAGAACTAAAAATTCACCAAAAACATGAACTTCGTTGAAAACGCACAGGATATTTGAAAAGGCCATAAAATTTGCTACAAAACCGTATACAACTTCTCATACGGCTGGCAAGAAAAGTGGAAGTTCTCTGCACCAAAGATGAAGCAACGAAAAACGCGCATTATTTTTGCCCCAACCTAATAGTTTGCAGTTCACTTACATAGTTCGAAAGGCTTGAGTAATCAGATGTTTGTTAAAACTGCTGGCTTTTCAGGTGTTCAGAAAAGTACATGCGTAGGTTTTACCGGAGAGATCATCGTCGCCGGCTTCGTAAAAATCGAAGAGTTGCAGTTTTAAAGCTTTCAAATGCGTACAAAGATATGTGCAGGTTTATGGGAAAGTTGAGATTGGAATGAAGAATTGGAATGAGGTTTTAATTGGAACGGTTCTTCAGCGAGAAAGTGGAACTCGAACAGCAGTTGCGAAGCAAAACAGTTCCAAATATTCGAAGTTTTGGCCTAAAATATTCGAATATTCGAATTTTCGAATAATCGCGGACCCTCGGATTTTCGAATATTCGCATTTTCAAATATTGCGGGGCCATCGAATTTTCGAATATTCGAACATTCGAATAAATATTCTAGTTTTATTCGATTCGGTCAAAACTCTAATGCGCTCCGCTCACCCTCCTTCTCTATCGCTGTCTCGAGCAAGCCAGACACGTCATCTATAGCTAGAGGTGATGGTTGGCTATAATACGCAGACAGTAGTAACGATGAGTGAGCGGTGCGGATGCACGACACCGAAGATGTGAGGCACTATACAAATCATACTATGTAGAAAGCAATAGTGTTTTAATCTCGACGTCCAATCTTACTTCATGTCTTTTTTCTTTTAGTTGACAACAGCTGAATAAATCATGTACAATATGCAACCGCCTTCTTTGTTCCGCTCTTCACCATTCGATACCCCTGCCAGTTGGTTGGTGACTTGTCGGCGAGGAAAGTGTGATAGCATCGCTTCTTTGCTTGCCTATTCTTTTTGATATTGTCACTCTAAATTCATGGCATATTATCAATTTTCCTCCGACCAGGCTTTATGAGACCTAAATCTGATTATTAGAAAGAGAGGTCGGGGGCTTGAATCACGTCAGTGCTTGTTTCGCAGTTTTGCATTTTAAGGTTCGTTCCTACCTTACCTGAAATATAGCAATTTTGAAGTCTATGCGTATTAGTGGAAGAACTACGAATCAATCTCACTATCTATCTCTGGATGCTTGGAATCTATTGCAATCGATTTTAGGTGGAATGAGAGGCGAACCAGAGGCGGTGTTCTTTTCATTTGTGATCGTACTTTGGAATTGAGGTCCGTGAACATTTTCGAATATTACCTTTTTTCTGAACTGAATGGAGGCCTTACAAATAATCCTCCCTTCTCCAGTTATCCCAATAACACGCCAATTAGTCTGTCTACTTTTTTGTTGGAAAAGTCGGTTTCCCCCAATGTTGTGCAGAGTTGCCAAAGTTGGTGAAATAAAACGAAGAGAAGTGCTTGAAGTAAATTTGTTTGTATTCATCAAGAAAATGATGTGGTTAGCAAGGACTCGGGACTGACATAGATGGACTTCTAGTGAAATTCTAAAACAACGTATCCAAAACGAGCATTTTCAGATGAAAATCCGCTTTCAAAAGTATAAATGATAGATAATATGAGTGTGGTTGCATTGAAAACTGGCGAAAACACCTGTGGAGCAGAAAATAATGAGCATTTTCTTGCCTGACAAATATGCAAATGGGAATGGTTCTGGAACAAAACAAAAACGCTACAAACAGGGAAATTACAGTATTCCCATAAAGTTATGGTCTAATGAGTAGAGTTCCAACGGCAACCAAAGTTCCTACGCAAAAGACCATCCAGTAACCAAGGTATTCTAAGCTAGAGACGAACTCTTCAATCGTGTAATTTAGCAATGAACACATCTTACACTTTTGCATTGGAAACCGGTTCAAAACAGCCGCAGCATTCTACAAATTGATGAAAGATTTTAAGAAAATAAAATAGCAAAAATAATAGATATCAAAGATATTAATGCTAATAACAATTGTAAAATTATAAAGTTGAAAAGATCCCTAGCGAATATTAGTTGATTATATCAAAGTTAGCATCTAACAGGGAACATTACTTGCTGCTGTGGGATGTTTTAATTGAAGGTGACTGATTGTGAGGTATGGCCAATGGACCCAACTGGGACACCCACCCCGATGTTAGAATTAATTTTGGAGTTGGTACCCCAGAATGAGTACAAGAGTATTCTTGATCCCAGGGCATCGGATGTGGCATACTGTGAATGGTTATGAGTTTTGCAATAAGGATACAGGAAAGACTGAGATGGTACTGGATTTTCTGAAAGTTTGGATTCTAATGCAATCGATTTCGCGTGGAATAAAATTTGCAACCAGAAAAGGTGCTATTTTTTCAAGCAACTGCGCAAGAATACAAGAATTGAACTTCTTTAAATAGATTTATGATCGTACTTTGCATTGAAGCCCATAAGTATTTTCGAATATTATGTTTTTCTCAACTGTAGCCCCGAGACGAGACCTTCCACATTGTCAAATGCCGCAGAGCCAAGTCAAAACCGCGAACGTACTGCTTGCCCTGCTGCTGCTTGCCGAACACACCCATTCAATGTGAACTGTATATACTATACTGTACTAATACAGCACAGTATTTGGAGTTCAATGTACATTTACAGTGTAGTGCACTATACCAACAATTATCCTCCCAATGCGGCTTCCTTCGTTTTTGTGAATCCGTCTTTGTTTTTGAAGAAAAACATCGAAAATGGTCGAAAAGTGGTTTTTGATCAATGTTGACCACTTTCGACGGTTTTTTTTTGCAAAAACGAAGACAATTCTAGGGAAACGAAATATGCACTTTCAAGGAGTATTGCCTTCCCCCTTCCTAGGTGCACATACTGGAGTTGACAGAACATCAACTCGAACTAGAGAAGTAACGTTCGCTTCAAGAATGCTTGGCACACGTGGCGAATACGCTAGGTGTGTGTGTGTTTACCTAACACAATTCAAGATTAACAGTAATCCCCTTTTAAACATTTCGTCTGAAAGAGCTAAGGAATTTGGAAACAAGCATGATTCACTCCTCGAACATCTCAACACATCCACAGAACATAATCAATCATAGTAGTACCACTGAAAAGATAACAGTAACGTTTGCCTCAAGAACCGCACTGCTGATGTCATTACGGACCACCCAATGACAAAAGTGGAAAATTTTATGACATCGAGATACTACGGGCGAGAAGGAAAGATCAAAACTACTCAGGTGCAAACAAGAAGAATCCGAGAGATTATCTCAAGAAGTCAGGGGTCTTGGCGTTTTCAGAAGAATTCTTGAAAATTCCGGAAAAAAAATTTAGTTACTCTCCTATAGGAGAGTAACTAAAAATTCAATATATTTAGGCCGTGGAAGCAACCACTTATTCAGTATATCTCTGTACACGATCTTGAGGATTTTTAAACTCATTTCCACAAAAATTGGAAAAAAATCCGTTGTCTATGCGAAAACCGCTACAAATTTCGGATAAAGGCCCAGCGTGACAACCATACGAAGCGTTTCAGAACTCTCACAAATTCATTTATGTATCCTAGAATTTTGAGGATATGACTGTAAACCTGAGAAGCTCCTCGTCGTTGAACGTGGGTGTCACGTGTGCGCCACAGTGGAGTTATACCTTGAGAGTCTGAGGGGCTGTGATCTAGGCCAAAGGAAGGACCACGGAACCTGACACTGCTGAACACAATCCTCGCCACTTGAATGAAACAGACGAAAATTTTGCATCAATCTGTTTCTAAGATCTATTATTGCCTACAGTTACGTAGACGTTTAACATTAGCTTTTTTGAGTTTGTCATTTACAGTGGTAGAATTTAATTTCATTGAGTCCGGCCTGCTAATCCTGGCTTTGGAATTTGGAGTGTTGCGCTCGTAGATGCAAGAGAGGGCATCCTCTGTTATTGATCAGTTGGACAAACTGCTCACGGATTTTAGCAACATTACTCCTTAAAGTTTATTTGTTCCACAACCATTTTTCAAGGAAAAAACCCGAGCCTTCCGCTCATCGTTGGATTCGTCGTGATACTGTGCCAGAAGACAAGCAGTTACCAGGTGCCTGCAGAAGGGACCATCAAATAGTTGTTCAACCACCAATTTCTGAGCGACCATAGAGGAACTGATGCAGGCTATTTTGAGACATTTACACCTTTTGCAGCTCAGAAAAGCTGCTCAGTTACACGTTTTGCACATTTTTAAGGTGTCAATCTTAACAGCGAAATTAGGGGCATCCATTTCCTGCCACGAATTCTCTATTTCTCAGTATTTCCTATTATGTTTCAGCGAGTAGAGCGAGTGTTGCCGGATATAGTCCTTGCCAACGTGCCCTATAAGCAGCTAAAGAAAGCTCAAGAAACGCGATGTGGCAGAAAGCTCCTTTGAAAACCTGAGATATTGTCAGAACACTTATGAGGTGTAAATGTATTTCAATACGATAGAGGGACATGCCGTTACTCGAATTCGGTTAGGTTGACGCTTTCAAATTAACGAAATCGCTCAACTACAAAAGCAATGCCGACCCACCCCGGCCCGGGAAAATATGCCGGGAAGAAGATGATGCGCTGCATTTTAACCGTTGTGCCATCTCCTTTGTGAGAAACTCTGTGTCTGTCGTTTTTCCGCACCCGTGATTATTCAACTGGAATTGTTCTTCTCATATTTATTTCTACGTATTTCTATATATACATCATATAGCATTTATAACATAGATAATTTATAACATAACAGAAGTCAGCAGCACAAACCTCTAATTGAAATACCCCTTCTCCTTTCAATCGATTCTTTCGATGCCATGAGACAATCCTACTCTGATAATGAATTTTCCCCTCAGTTTGGCTGTTCATTTGATCAAGACAATTTGCTTCAACTTGTGCATATCGTTCTCAGCGCCAGGTGCAATGCATCTTGTAGACATATAGTTCTTGTACTCTTATCAATGGGTGTTATTCCATAATCGGTCATTGCGGCAGCCGAGGTGAACATTACTGTTGTTTTCTCTGCCTGATATTCTTACGATTCTATCCTGCTGTTTAGATTATGTCCAGCAGATGTGACGAGGTATTCATAGGGTAAACCAAAATTATCGACGACGAACGAACAGAGACCAGTTGTAACGGGCTAACCATATATGACAACGTGACAGGAAAGCATCAGTGACTTTGATATGCTCTGGATTCTTCATGATTCGCATCAGTTAATCGAGTGAAAGCCTATCCGAGGATGACCTCTTCAGCAGAAATTGGTGTCCAATCATAAAAAAATTGTCACGCGTTTGGAAAGATCATATTAAAAGGAAACAAAATAAAGAGGAGAATTGCTAGATCACCTTCATAAACAAATTGGCTGAATGTGCAACATTTATTCAGATTTCCTTCATTAAATTCATTTCACCCCCACGGCGGACGCGGCAGAAACGGCTTATGAGTCGGCCGCGGCGGTCCCGTGTAGCAGGGTGCAACGCAAATAAGCGATGCGAAGATGGTAGCGAGAAGAACCACGAAATTAGAAGTGTTCATCCTGAAACAATGTATGCACTACGATTTGCGCAAATAGTCTTCAAATGTATGGACGAATAGTATTGAAAGTAAAAATGAAGTTTTATATCACTTTCAAAGGCAGTGTGTCGCTTCGTTTGCGTAGTCGAGGTTTTAGAGGATTCTGAATCTCCTAAATGCTCTGAATCCAGCGAAACTAATAAAATATTACAAAATGGTCTGGAGCTGGAAACCAGTTTTTAAACGTTTTTCGCGACGGTGTCTATAACAGTTTGCTGATACGCATTGACGCGTGAGGCCGTTGATTATCGGTCGGACACGTCAAGAAGTGTTAGCCAACGCTACAGGCGTGGTGGGCAGCCAGCACAGTCGCGGACCCAAGTGGTCCGTGAACTGCACTTTCGCCCCCCCCCCTCCCCGAAAACGGGGTTTCTGTTGTTTTGCGATTTTTCGTGCATCGTTGGAATCAGTGTGACGAGGAGGTCTTGAGCCCTTTGATATCTAAAACCCAGAGAACGAGGTGACACAGGCGCATGCTGGCAGCGCGGAGAGGCTTTACACACCAAACAATAAGAAATAAAGAGAGATTTCCACAGTTCCACAAACACTCAGCATGGGTTGAAAATAGAAAAAGAATTGAAAGGCACACGTGGTTAATGGCAATTCCGCTTCCTTTTATGCAAGTAACCCTAAGTGGTGTGTGAGCCTAAATGGTGAGAAAAATGAGATTGCAACGTTTTTTTTCTTCAATTTTGCCCATCAAGGTCTGTTACCAATTTTAGTCGAGGCTCTTACGAAGCCACGTTTTTTATTAAAATTGTTGAAAGGATGAGAAGAAGAAATCCCATTATAATAGTATTATCACGAGGGAAACTTATGGTAAGAAAGTAGCTGAATCCATTTGAGACGTTAAGGGTAGAGCACTTACGTATACTTGCATATCTTCTATCGCTGAGCGAGTGTCAGACACAATTTTTCATTATTCCCTTCTTTCATTCCTTTTTTTGTTATCTTTTTTGAAGTTCCACGAGACTGAAATAATAGCTGAATTTGTTTTTGAAAAAATTCTGGCTGACATTCGCAGCGGATTCGTAGGGTCGTGGCCGCACTCACTCGTCCCTCTCATATGAAGCATGCGTTCCCGTAGCTATCAATAGCTCAGGTTCCGCCCCCACGACTCGGAACCGAGAAGGACTACAGGACACTGGAAAATGTGAGCATCGGTGCAGTTGTGGACCCAGTACAAAGGCTACGGAGCAACTGTCAAAAACCGAGAGCGGATTTTTGACGCTGTGGTTGGAGTGACATAAACAGTACTGGTTGGATTCTTTTTCCTCCGTTGAGCATAATAGGAATACCGTAGACGCTGATGAGGGTGCGTTTTCCGCGACAACAAACCATAAGTTGTAGTTAGTTAGTTTTCTTGATAATTTTTTATTTATTTGTTTATTTCACACAATAACTGAAATTGGTTGGCCAAAATAGAATCCAGATGAACTAGAGCAACTGCAGTAACAAAGCATAAAAAGTTGCTCGATGCAAAGCATGAGGTAATCATACCAGTGACACAGCTACTCATTGAAGAATGTTACAAGTTAAAGGCAGCACCCACGGAAAATTTCGTTGCAGACATTCCGAATGTTTTGAAAAATTCAGGACTTTGGGAATAGAGGGTGAGCGGGTTCACTGCTGACCAACAGTGAAGATGACAGCAGAGTGCGGGTCCACCGATGGGGAAAGGGCCCGCCGTGGCCCAGTGGTGTGGAGAACACAAGGATATGAGCGCACTTTGGGCCAATAGTGTGGGGAACGCCAGGATAAGGGTTCGCTTTGGTCCGATAGTGTTGAGAATGCCGGGATGCGAGTCCGCCGATGGGAAACGTGTCTGCGTTGGCCCTGTACGCACGAATACGCCCAGGAATGCGCACGATTAAGCCCTACGATGGAGAACAGACTTCTCATACACATATTCAACTCATAAGAAGGACTTCATGTTCGTGCCCATTTAATGATTAGTTCTGCTTCTTTGTCAACTTTCCAGGGATTCGACAAGTGCGAAGCTTTTGCACATGTCCCATGGCTGCCCTACCCCACCTTCTAGCTAGTTCAATAGAAAATTTAGATGTCTGCAAATGGATCCAGCTTTTCCACATAAACACCACGCATTTATTTAGGTGCGCTGTTGAAATATCACTGCCATTTTATGTTGGTTTGCGAGCACATCTCCTTTACCGCTTCTCTTTGCTATATGCATGGACAGAATATTAAGAGATCTAAAAAAGCTGACGATCTTGCGTGCAGACGTGGTGGTGATTCCCGCGAGCAACCGAGAGGACCTCCAGCCAAAAGTCGTCATATAAAGATCGGCTTGACCAATACTGAACAAAAGTCGGCATCAAAAAGAAGAAGTACATTTAATGTCAGATAAGACCGTTTGCCCCGACTTTCATCGAAGGCAGCAAGCTTCCAGATGTCAGGAAACCTTAGGTCTCCTCATCGTTCCGATGACTCCACCTCAACAGTAGCTGAGTGCGGTGAAGCAAACAGAGACGTGTCACAGGTCACAGGAGCTATAATATTTGCGATGAGGAGACTTCGCTGAAACTGACGTCGAAAATTTAACGTGAAACAATCCAATCAATAGCACTGTATGGAGCCGAAAGGCGTTGATAAATGATCATGAAATAACAACAAACTTTCCGCAGGGCGACATGCGGTTACTCAAGTTCAGTTAGAGTGACGCTTTCAGTTTGACGAAAACGGACTACATGAGGAATTTGGACTCTACCCCAGGAATAAGAAGATGTGTCCAAAACGTTATCTATGACATCAATAACATATCGAAGTGAAACTCCTCTTGAAAACGCTGTTGGCTTCAAAACATTAGAATGTCCCGTACTTGTGATGAGCCATACTTCGTTTAGATTGTCTTTGTTTCATGACTGATGACAACTTGCAGCATTAAGATAGGCATTTGAGCTCTAAAACTGAATAATCTACCTCTTACCCGTTTTTGGGCGAGCTAGAGTAATCTTGCATGGCTCACACCTGGTATACGAACAAAAGCTAGCTAGAATAATTTTGCATGGCTCACACCTGGTACGCAAACAAAAAATAGTCCATGGTCTCTATCAACTATGATTACTACACAGTTGATTGAATAAGTTACATGATACAGTTATGATAAAAATAAAATGAGATCAAAATTCCGAACAGGACTTTCCCGTCAACCTAATATTTGTAACTTAAAATTAGTCCTCAAAATGGTCGTCATTATGCCCTCACAATTAATTCTGATCACCATGTATGGTCTATTAGCTCACACCTGATCCGACTTTGTCTGCAATTACGAATTTGTCCGCAGAATGCGTCTGGAAGGATTTAGCGAATAGCAGTAGGGAAACATCAGAGTGGAAGGAATCACACCATATGCATGTCAAAAAAGTGCAAAAAAAATGTATCAGTTAGCGGAAAAAGTGGGGAGGTCGTAATTGCGGCCAATGTCGGATCGGGGGCCCTCTGTGAGTTAATGGACTGTACCAATGCAAGACATAGTGCTGCTACAATATAACCGAGTAAAGGTAGAGCTTACAGAAAGCAACTGAAGCAGCTTGAAAGCAAGGCAGCCGCGAATGAAAGCGTCAGAGCTAAACGTCAAGTGGTCGCAGATGCACTCCTATGGCCGAACAACCATGTGTTTTACTTCTTCGATCCTAGCATAGGTATGTATGCAAGCTTTAAACTTCTATAATTCATTGCACAAATACGCCCACTATCTCAGTTGTTCTTCAGTAATTATGCTTATCTCAGATGAAACAATATTTCATATATATTTTTTCTTTGGAATCTATTATATTTTCAATGGAAGTGGGTCTTCGCCACACTCATCTACGTATTTTCGCACACGCACGCGCAATTTTACTTGTTTGTAGATTTGTAGGGAGCTGAACCTAAGCTATTTGCTAGCACTGTTCCGATTTCACAAAAACTTCTCAGAAAAGTCTGAATCAAGTCAAATATGACTACTTGCATCGCAGTAGTGAGATGTTTTTCCGTCTTGTCTGTCTTGGTCTTCCATCCAATTTCGATTTTCTATATAATTTGAGTGTCATAAAAGGCGGTCAATACTTTTCACGCACCCTGTATATATATATATATATATATATATATATATATATATATATATATATATATA
>KN729416.1:1505-14982 GCA_000816745.1 Ancylostoma duodenale
CAGGTGTTGCTCAACCTGTAGGAGACGTATCATGTTGGAATTCTGACTGGAGATGCGCACTATACCAATACCAACAAGTATCCCCCCAAAGTGACGCTCTTCGTTTTTGAGAAATCGTCTTCGTTTTTGAAAAAAACCGTCTTTAATGGCCAAAAAGTGGTTTTTGACCATTTTTTGACCATTAATGACGGTTTTTTTCAAAAACGAAGACGATTTCTCAAAAACGAAGAGCGTCACTTTGGGGGGATACTTGTTGGTATAGTGCGCATCTCCAGTCAAAATTTCAACATGATACGTCTCCTACAGGTTGAGCAACACCTGATTATCACTGAAGCGCTCCAGAGTGCGGGGTAGGGATGGAGTAAATGATCGAACGGCAGTGATCTTCAGCCACGATTTTGATGATCCTCCAGACGTGCCTTTCTGAAATCTGCTTGTGTCTAACATCAGTAGACGGTTAGCGATTGGCTACCGCCCCCTCCCCCCCCCCCCTGAATCTGCAGGACGCTACTAAGTCCTGGTGGTCAATGACCATCTAGTGCTGCGCCCTGGTGGCAATGTTTGGCTCACGTTCAACAGAATGAAGAATGTGACGACGTGGAGGGACTTACTTCATCTTGGAGCTCGTCCAATATGCAAGATTAGTGAAACAGACAATACAAGAGATTTGATTAGTGACAGTTTCCCCCGTGCCGCCATTTGACGCAGAACAATCGCAAAGTAAAATGTAATCAAAAAGGAATGATTAATGAGAGAGTGCACGAGGTATTTCGAAGTTCTACGTGTAAAGAAACAATAAGCCACTGCGAATAAGCACAATAGCAGTGAATGCCATGAAAATGCTATTTGTGACCTTATCTCAGCCCTTTCAGAGAAAACCATTTCTCCAGTTCTTTGACGTTGCCAGGATTATCGCAGACCTGCTAACCAACGGCATCTCGTTTCCATAGTGGTAGTCGAAAAGCAAAGAAACAATCTTTGCTAGACGCCTCACAATTGGTCAAAAGTCATCAATAAACTCGTTAATGAATAGAAGCAAGGAAGAAGCTTCTCTATTGGTAAGTCCGAAGGGATACGAGAGCCTGGCTGTGCCCCCTCGAGGATCCCCGTGCAGAGGTATTGCGAAATTATATGAACGTTTGGTATTTTGCTCAAATTTTTTCCCAGATGATGATGTTAGTAACGTAGTAACTAGTGTTGGAAAAAGGAAACCAAGAGATTAACAAGTGTTTCATTTGAATGATGGTAAATTTTAGTTGTTTTGACCTGTAACAATTGTGGGCGTACGATAGTTCGCACTGGAGGCGGCCAAAGAAGTGGCGGGATCTGACGGGTATAAAGGCAGTGCCTTGGATGAGATCGAGGGGCCAGATAGGTCCAGGGTGGATCAGTGGATACGCCGATCCTGTGATTCTTTCATCACAATCCATTTCCTCATCAGTTCTGTACGTCATTTGATTTTTTTTAATCCGCATCATTCTCCTGGTCAACAAATCTATCTCTAATGAAGCTTTTGTTTCATACGTGTGTACGTACATAATTGTGTCCGTAAGGGTTCGAAAACACTATGTTCCTTTTTTCGTTGCTCCTAGAACGAACGGTTGGAACTAAAAACCACAACTCTTGCCAAACTCCAGGACGGGTGTAAAAATTTAGAATTTCGTGGAACTATTAGCTGTAGGCATTCATGAGGGAAGGGAATTACCTGCTTTTTTTGATAAAAGATTTATCCACAGTGGTCCAAATATAAGACTTGGTAGCATTCACAATTTTTCTTATAATTTATATATCGATGAAAACCAACAAGAGTTAACTCCTCTACAGCAGATTCAAATCATTTCCACTAGAAAATGTAGGCGCTGATCACCATTTGGGATCTGTCGAGCTTACTTGAACTCAGTTTAGCAGCGGCCGTCACGGGTACTTCTGTCGTTCTGTCAGCACTCTCTAGAAGAGAGCGTTGCTGCCGACGCTGCCTTAACTTCGGCTAAAGGTGTTCAGTTCTGATACTGACCACCTTGCTCTTTCAAACAGTTCAAATGTACCATGTGCTTCCACTGCAACCAATAATACACATCGCAGTAAAGCAGTTTTGGTTTTTTTCTCGCACGAGGAATTGACCGAGAAACTTTATGGATGGTAGAGATTCAAACTTGCCGAAAATTCTGGAATATTGCTAAGTACGAGGGTAAAATATGAAACGTGTATTGAACCAGTATACCTTCAGCTGAAGTTGGAGTATCATCAGCAGCTGCGCTTCTTTCAAACAGAATCAACTGAGGGACGGAAACATTCATCAGACCTAATCAATGTCGTATAAGACATCTGCGTAAGGCCCCCAGTGTCCATCAGCTCCCATCCAGATCTATTCCGATATGATAATTGATAATTCATCGTCTGTAAGCAGCACAGGAACTATGCCGCACAAAAACGATACTTCCGAGCTTTCAAGAAAATGATCTTAAGGACCTCGGTTTCCCACACTCCTTCATTTGAATGCCAAAGATGTACCCAGATATTTCTCTTGGTGGCAGAGTCCTTCCACAACCTTCCACATCCACTACTTCTACAAACTTAACTGTTCTATTTTGATGGCAACACTGGCTTTCTTCTGTTGTGTGTTCTTCCATCATTAGTCGGGGAGGAACTTCACATTGAGACGGCAGAGATGAAGATAGTACTGATCGAGGAAGTCATCAGTTGTCGATCTTACAATCTCGAGGCCAACGGGTTGCTGCTTCGCTAAGAAATGCCTCAGAGACTGGATAAAGCGTTACATGGTCAGCACGAGGTCGGACGAGCGCTCCGGTAGTGGCATGCATGACACCGTGGTCCATGTCTGCGTCACTAGAACTTCGACTGCGCTTCACTTCCCCAGACTCCTTTGGTACGAATTAACCGAACCCGGAGGGATTAATGGGTTGTTTGACGAACGGCACGATCGAACCATCGGTGCATTCGCAGCAGTGCGCCTCTTTGCCACGCCACTACACGCGCCTAAAAGGAGTGAGTGATTAAAAATCACATCTTCGCCATATAACTCAGAGATTTGCCGAGAAGTGCAGAACGTTTACACATTCTCGAAATAATTTTAGTTTCGAATGAATCGTGTGTCACTGGAGCAGTTGTTCGGAGCTGATACTGCATCTGAGATGAAATAGGCTGTTTAAGGAATAGTCTGGGAAGGAATGATTTGTTTAAAGCTTTAAACATTGAATGTTGGACCCTCTCTTCAGGATTTGCGAAGAAAATTTACTGCAGATTGCACCCAACTTCAACGTTCTCACTATGATTCCATGACATCTACGGAGTCATCAGAAATGAGATGCAGATGCTAATTCTTTATGAATGAACTTCCAGTTAAAAAACAGAGGTGACAAATAGTGAAAGTTGTTCCATCGTTCACCAGCGACATAGAGCTTGCCCGTCACACTGGCCTACTGGGCATCCTGAGCACACTGCTCCCACTTGGTAGACGTGTTGGTTGATGTTGTTACCTCTGAATATTAGCGAGTTAGCGTAATCATCCCTGATTTCCCTCAAATCATTATTTAAACATGATATATAGCCAGAGCTAACAGTACCCTGGGCTGTACATGCAAGCGATGTAGTAGAACAATCCGCAATTTTGCACTGAGCAGCCTATGTTTTTGTTGTTCCACCACGCCATCTGAAAAGATTTACGGACTCAACTTGCATTCAAATCCTCGCCACATGTAAGGAACTCTCACCTTAGACCAGCTCAAAACATTGTTGTTTCCTCTATGAGACTCGCTATTGTAGAACATCATATTCGATCGCATTCCAGATCTTGCTAGTTGGCTCCACCATGTTATCATCGCCTACAAGGCAATGTTATGCATCTTTCAAGCCAGTATTACGCAACATCAGCGCTAATTTTTTTCAAACATGTTGACATACATTTTGTGCAGCTCCTAATGGATTGACTTGCATGTTGCGCAAGACATGCGTGTTCATATTGTATCCTGGATGAGTGTGTGCAGGCAGTCCCCTCACGTTACAATTGCTAATGTATTGTTGGGCATGGGACTCTGCTTCGCAGCTGTATTTCTAGAATAAGACTTAAGTGAGAGTAGCCGTACACTACGTTGAACAGAATGCACGTACCATTCGATACATCAGAGTCGCAGGTGGAGCGATGCCCCAACCGGAGCTAATCTCCGTTTGTCCTCTTGCAAGGTTGCCTCTGAAATCTTTATATGATAAGTAAACGATGTGTTAGAAGCATAGATTCACCTGAAGGTGTTATGCATGCCAAGAAAGGCTTCTCGCACTCCATTTGTTAGACGCGGATTACCGCAGTTTGGCTTTGAAAAAAAAAACTTGCACTTACTGGATCAATTCTTCCTACTCGACAGAGTCAGCTCAAATGAAATACAGTTTTCCTACAGGATACGAAAAACCTACTTGGCCATGGTCTAGGCTGGGGCTGAGGCTGTGGCTGGGGTTGTGGTTGTGGCTGGGGCTGGGGCTGAGGCTGAGGCTGAGGCTGTGGCTGAGGCTGAGGCTGAGGCTGGGGCTGTGGTTGAGGCTGTGGCTGTGGCTGGGACTGTGGCTGGGGTTGTGGTTGCGGTTGTGGTTGTGGCTGGGGTTGTGGCTGCGGTTGTGGTTGAGGCTGTGGTTGAGGCTGTGGCTGTGGTTGTGGCTGTGGCTGGGGTTGTGGCTGGGGTTGTGGCTGCGGTTGTGGCTGAGGTTGTGGTTGTGGTTGAGGTTGTGGTTGTGGCTGCGGTTGTGGTTGTGGCTGTGGTTGTGGCTGTGGTTGTGGCTGTGGCTGGGGTTGTGGCTGCGGTTGTGGGGGTTGTGGTTGAGACTGAGGCTGAGGCTGTGGCTGAGGCTGTGGCTGTGGTTGTGGTTGTGGTTGAGGTTGAGGTTGAGGTTGAGGTTGAGGTTGAGGCTGAGGCTGAGGCCTTGAGGCTGGGGCTGAGGCTGAGGCTGGGGCTGAGGCTGAGGCTGGGGCTGTGGCTGGGGTTGTGGTTGTGGCTGTGGTTGAGGTTGTGGGTTTGGTTGACCTCCAACGGCAGGCCAGCCGAGGAGCAGGAACGCCACCTAAACATAGAAGTTGATTTTGCTCCCAGAAAAGGAATAGATATCACTTACCACTATTAGAGAAAACATGCGAAGCATTGACTCGCTATGACACAGTCACCAAATGGGTGCTTTTATAGCGATTTCATTTTTGTTGTCAGTGTCACCTTCTCGATTTGACTGTGCTGCGCTATGTTTATAGGGCATAATTCATAATGGCTTGTAAGTGTGACATCGTTATCCTTTTGTGTTCCTCCTTTCGTGTCGATATCGTAATCTAACTTCCGGGTTGAATTTCATGCACTCCAACCCTCTACAGTAACGACTATAGAGAACCAATTTAGTGGTGCTTGAACCTTCGACACGTTCTCCACATTTTGAACGGCCTAAGTACAGCTGAATGTGGCTGATCAAACACTGTATCGAATTTCGTCCAGTGTCAGAACCCCAGTCAGTTCCTCTAGTTCATTTTACAATTTTGACATGGTGTTCTAGCTCGGACTGAAAATACTATAGTAGGCTACGATTAAGGGCCGAGAATATTTTGAGAATTTTGAAGTTGTTCTTCGTCTCTATGTACCTCGGCCGCATAACGCTTGCAGCTATCACCAAATGTACACTAGCGAGCAAAAAGATTGCAACTTTTCTTTTTTCGTCTATATCTCCTTTCAAAGAACAGCTTGGAATTTCAAAACTTTTAAGTGAGTTGTAGATACATATTTAAAACAGAAATGCGTTGAAAATCGCTTAGTCCACTGACTTCTTGTTTTTTAAGAAAAATTTTTCTCGCAGAAGTCGGAATCTGTAATTTGGGACCATTCGCAAAGTCTCACGAAGTGATGTCTATCGGTGAGATCTGAACCCGAATTGATTCTCAGCTGCAGAATCAACCCGTATCTGCTTGGAAATATGCACGCACTGAGCACTGGTTGACATTTGCGAGGGCTATGTGAGGTTAGTTCAGCAGTGTACCTCTGTGAACGTTTCTGTCACCCTAGCTCCCTCCATCAACTCTGTTTAAAAGGGAGAGATGCTGCTGACGGATCTATAAGTTTAGTTACAGGTTTTAAGTTTTAATACAGTTCATTGCTGCTCTGGAATTTCGAAATATTCCTGCTTATTGCAATACACCCAACTGTGCACATCACGGTAAATAAGTTTTGGAATTTTTTCTGTCTCTGGGACGAAGATTAGTTAAGGATCCCATGTGTGCTAAAGATACTCCAGGGTTCCTAAAAAATTGCTGTGTGCAAGTGGATTTACGGCACAGTGGCTCGAAAGACTTTAGGCTACACGACCGCACTCAAAGTTTTGAGAAAGAAGGCCCCAGGTCGAGATCGGAAACTTTTTGATACCCCTGAATCTGCTTCGAGTTACCTTCTCTACGCAGCACGCTCTTCCAAAAGTTGTTGTTTGGCCAAGAAAATCGTCTTTGATTTGAAAGACAACCAACCCGAAAAGTAGTAAGCTCTTTCAAACATGAGGTTATAGAACCAGTGCACAACCAGCTTGATGCTTGAAGGCCTTGGCTTTTTGAAAAGGGATATGTCTTATTACTATTGCGAGAACAATGGTAAGTATTCTTTACTACTGTATATGCTGTTTCCGAATCAACTTCACAAAAATGGAATTATGGTGCAAAGATGCAAAATTCCTGATCAGCTAACCAAACCTCAGTAGAAGAAATTTCACCAGCTAATAAATTCATGGATCATGGTAACCTAGGGACTTCAACATGTGCTCACTAAGATGTCATCGCTTAGACAGTTTTCGCAACTATTATTCATCCGTTCTTGTGCTTCATTGTCCAGTATAGAAAGTGCTCCACGGCGTATTCGACAACTTGAGCAGAGAATTTTGAAGGGGGTAGAAACTCTTCATTGACATACGGATTTCCGCAACGCTTGCCACCACTTCATACCGTTACCTCTACTGCGCATAATGGTCAAACGTGAAAAATATTGAAAACTTTGGTCAGGACTATTTAGCTGTAATCCTAGGTTTCCCGCAGTGATGAGCACGAATACAACGAACAATTTTGTCCAAAGTTGCAAAAAACACGGGTCTGAAATCCTCCTTCTCGATCATTGAGGAAAAAAGAGTTGGAACGGGAAAAGTTAGTGATGGGTGGAAATCGGTATAGAAAACAAGTTCCATCGAAGAGAAAGGCAGTGGTGGCAAACAGAACAACCGATGCTCTTCCATGCTACAACTCATCCAGGGGATAAGGGAAATTTTCGTACATGGTGCTGCCTTCAAAGTCAACACCCACGGAAGTTTTGCTTTCACGGCTCTCGCTATATTATGAGGTTATCGCTATAGTGAAAAAGGATGCTGTGTTCAATTTTGTCAAATCCTACAAAAAAAGGCGATTTCCACTGCTAATAATTTAGCCCTTTTGCACAGAATGGCCGAAATGCCCGGGCTTAAAGTGGAAGGAGGTGGGAATGAAAACAAATTCTATCATAAGGAAAGAGTGATTGTAAACGAAAACTCCCCCCCCCCCCCCTTCATTTTATACTTTAACTCATCCTGTTGGGACGCTGGAACTAATCTAATCTTTTTGTAACTTGAGAATGCTGACAGCTACGGTGGCGCGACTTTCGTAGAATTGTTGCGCCCACTGCTAAGTATCCAAAACGATCCAAATCTGTGATATGAAAATTTTCGTGGGTGCTACCTCTAACACGAAATTAGTTGGAATCGAAGAGCATATCAGACGATAAATTTTGCAAGAGTATGCATTAGATTCACAATAAAAGATGACAAAATTAGGTGCTTAAAAGGCAATTTCTTGTACATATTTGAGTTTTTTTTTGAGTTCTCCACCTTATTTAGGCCCAAGTTAAGATCGCAGACGGTCCACGAGAAGTCGCCGTCGAATGGTGGTTGGAAGGAGTAATACATGTCAATGTTGGGAAGGCAAGGCTTGCTACCCTTAAGGCGTTTGCGTCCGCAGCGATCGGCTCCGGCGTCTTGGATTACCCCTTTGCCGGGCTGAGATCGGCCTTTCGTGATCCCCATTTCCGGGTTTTTAGTGCCTTCACCTACGTGATGCGAACGCCGCATCATGCTTCTGAAGTGCTTTCGGTGGCTGTACATCTGTTCGTTCCGCAGACACCTACAGAACTAAGCGGTCCTGTGCCGCTAGTCCTGAAACAGGATTAAGGATGCTAAAAACCCAGGGTTTCTTGTAACACTCCACGTGACAACATGAATGCGAATAAATGGAAAGATGGAAAAGGAGGTTGCTAGATACTTGCGGCTTTATGACCGTTTAACCACAAGAAATTTCTGGGAAGTTTTAATGAAATTTATCAACACGCTTCACAATAGGATGATATAGGGTAAGGCTAACTAAAACTAAGACTATGCCATATACAGAATATAAACAACGTACACAACTGTGAACAAACCTTTACCATAAAAGGGCAACAAATGAACCTCGTGAGAGGACCTCAGATTGGAGGTTGAGGATTGAGGCGCGGCCGCTACCTAGACCCGTGATGTGCGAGGAGCAAGGCATAAATCACGAATCTCGCTTCCTTCAACAACTGGCCTCCAGGGCTCACCCGGCTTTCGTCGGTTTGCGGGACTGCAGGATCGGGAGCTTGATCGCTTTAACGATTCACTGCACTCTGCTAAAGTGGCAGTGGCCAGCCGATGCTTCTTTTAAGTCTTTATCCTTTAAGGCTTTTGGGGCTGGGGAAAACTCGTCCGCACGCGAACACGGCCTGGCGTGTTCCCGACGAATGTTCCATTTTCTCTGCAGGTAAGCCATAATTGTCTGTGTTCGTTTCACATTTGTGATGTGCTGAGTCTGTACTTCACCACCCGCACCTCAGCTCGGAGACGAGGATTTCGGCTCCTGCTGCCTTTAACGAGTCATCGATAATTATTGTCTAGCTAATTTCATATAATACTGCAGACAAAAAGGGAAGATAACCAACTGTGTATCCGCTATTATAGTCGTAAGAGTAGCGAGCCAACGCAAGGTTCACGCATAATAACGTTGACAGGAGCTTCATTCTGCAAAAAAAAACAGCTCAACATAAGAGGAGAAAGGGGATGAAGTGTTGCTTACCCCGGCATGATAACTGAGAATGGACTAACAAAAATGAACACACAGCGTCATTTTATCCTCATGATGTTATCTTTATTCAGGTGCACTGCAAAACGAACTGTTGTTCTGGAACTGACTGAGCGACATACGTTCACAATGGGTTTATCACTCAGATGAGGTTTGATCAAATTAAGGAAGCTTGATAGCCATAACATCATCTATTTACACGGAAGTCCTTTCGTTGTTGACCGTAAGCTTAGCACTTTCTACTTCGTGCGAATTTTCTTTCCAGTTTCCTTAGTCATTTGGTTGTGAGAGTTCTGAGAGTAGGTTGTTACAGCCCTAGACATGAGCTGTAGACTGAGTGGACCAGGAGTGATCTTGGACTTTTCGTTTTAGACAACATACCATAGAGACATATCTTAATGAAAAGTGACTACAAACATGGTGCCTTGCAGCTCTTCCTAGTTAATTTCTGTAATAGGAAAGCAAATACACTTCTAGGGGTGTGTATCATCGTGAGGGAAAATTGGGCGTGGTCGGTTCTGCGATTGGATCGTTCAAATCCTCCTCCCGCTCCATACTGTTGACTCTTTCCGTTCGCGCGCGATTCCACTTTACATGACAATGCAACCGCATTTGAATGCGACCGCGGGCGAGTTGCTCGTGATGGGCGGGAAGTCTTTGCCTCGTTTTCCCTCACGATGATACAGACCCCACTGCTTGCCCGCAACAATAATCCTAATTATCTTTTATTTTCCCCGCAATTGGTGAGAGACTTTCTAATACTTATTATAGATCTCTAAAAATTTCCAACTTCTTAGAGATCGGAACGTATCGGTAAGGTTGGATATTCTGTCACGTGTTGTTGGAGTGATTGTTATATGTCAGAGGACATGTTTCGGCCACTGCAATCACACGTTCTGTTATACATGCATTCCAGAAATTCGCATGCCAGTTCAGTAGATTCCCAAAATGAATTGGGATGGTGTTTGGCTGCTGCCTGATTGTTGCTGGATTGCTATTCGGTCGCTATTTGATTGTTGTTCGACCCCTATACGAAAATCGAATGGCAATCAAATAGTGACAGAGTAGAAAAATGAAACTCTGCGTTGCGCGTCCCCAAAGTGGTGGGACCCCGGTATTTGTTTTACAGTCCTTCCCTCTCCAATTCTTCCACCACTTTCCGAAAGAGCAGTATTACTTCCTTGTCAGTCTAAACCAAATCAATATGCACGGGAAAAAATTGCGAACTGTCATCACTTTTTCAAAATTTTCCATAATTGTTGATTTCCACCAAAATATGTTACGATCAAACTGGTGCATTTGCTTTACATCATCACAGAAGAAGAAGCTAAAATTTCAATTGAATTTTTCATTCTTTCCTTCCCCCACCTCTAGAACCAAACTATCTGCATCTACTGTTTCGTCCAAAAGCCCAGTCAGTTTTCGCAAAACATTGTTAGATATCAAGGTTTTGCACCTTCTGAGAATTGGAGATGTATAGCTTTAGACATGAACGGATGTTCTGGGCCACCGTAGCTCACCAGCCTATTTCATCTGCTCGTTTATGCCACACCCGCATACTTCTTCTTTTTTACTCTCTAATTCTTTTGTCTGATTTGAATGATTCTTTCCTGACGTATGTTTCCTGGGCTGGGATGTATCATTGAGTTTACCTAGGGTAAACGCGGTAACGTCCCTACCTCACTCGTAACTTGGCAGTCATCAAGATACTTAGCCCAGAATGGTGGGTTAAGGTGAGGGGTAAGGCATAGCTGGCTTTGAGCGGCAGGTAGGCCTTACTTTGCAGTATTTACCTTTCTGGATCGGTGCATCATGGATGATTTACGGTCTGTTTACAGGCGTATCCGAACAGCCTTACGTGTTTTTTGTTCCGTAACACGAAACACAGTTACTAGTCATCATTTTTGAACAATTGCTTTCATAATCATTCTCTATTCGCCGCCAAGGATTCGCATGCAGTTTTTTTATTGTTCTGTGATATGATTTCAGTTTCTAAGGATAGTTTCGGAAGACCTTACTCTTAGTACTGTTAGATCCGCGTCCGTTACCAGAAGCGGTGCGCCTGCCAATTTTATTGGAGACAATAGGGTCGGCCAGCAACCGGGTAGGGAGTTAACACATTCAAGTACCTTATCTAGGACTAATACGATAAGGTTTAGGGGGTCAGATCTATTTTACCGTCGCAAGGCAGAATTCATTAATTGGCCCAAAGACGAGGAGAGGAGAGAAGTGAGAAGAAGGGAGAATGAAGGTTCTCTGCTTGTTGTGTTCTTAGGTATTCAGCGATGAATGGTTCTCGTTTCAGGTTCCTCAGTTTAAGTAGAATTCCTAACGTAGTAGGCTCGTTGGGCGACAGTCAATAATAGGCTCAAGTGAGTCAAAGGAAAGCTACGTAAATAGTTATGTTTGGAGAACAACCTCGAATTAGGCTTCAGTGAGGAGAGCTACGTCACAGGCAAAACTACTCCATAAATTTGGGCACGATCGCCGACATTGACCAAACGTTCTTGTGGATCAACGTTAAATGGCCAGGGAGGACCCATGATTCGAGGGCAAGACGTGTGGAGTTCACATTGCACATTCAAGCTTGTTTATTTATTTTCATGTAACGTGTTCCGCTCGAGCAGAATTCTCCTAGCAGACAGCCTTCTCAGAGCGGTTTCTTCTCAAGCCAATATTGTCCGATAATCGCAGTGAAGCTGATGGGTTTCCGTTGAAATTTGCTCACTCGTATCGCGCTGTCTGCCAGGAGAATCCCTTGTTTCTTCTCAGAGCGGTTTCTTCTCAAGCCGATATTGTCCGATAATCGGAGTGAAGCTCGTGGGTTTTCATTGGAACTTGCTCACTCTTCTACGAAGTAGCAAGCATTATATTTGCAAAGGCGAATTTTACGAAAGCGCTGTGTAGAGGGTGTGTAGTCATAGAACACGCATTTGGCATCCTCAAAGGACAATTTCAGAACTTACATACGGAGCTGAATTATGTTTGAAGTGGAACACGATATTCTTCATATATTATCGTTTCATAAATTTCAGGCACCACAAAACTAGAGCAGCGAAAACAATGGCTGCAGCTTGTTGTTTGCGAAATTTATGCATTTTGACCCTCTAGAGGCCTTTTCCGAAGGAAGAGGCAATTTTCCAACAATTTCCAGAGGCAGCCGATAACGAGGCAGAGGACCTGGACACGGCAAGCGCAAATGACTTTAATGCGGTCATCGTGGGCCGCTAATTCAGCATAGGGTGATTTTATTGTATCTGCAATGTTTGTGCCTTTCGATCTGTTCTTCATGGAGATTTTTTGATACTATGCTTCTGAAAATTGAAGATGTGCTTTCTCTCACTCGGAAAACGTAAATAAACTGAAACTTCAGCGTCGGCATAGCCGTACACGTGCTTGCAAACGTATGCTTAGCCGCAATTCAGTTCTCAACGCACTTCGCCACAATGCTATATTTTCTATCTCATACTTACGAATCTCTCACTTCTTTTCGATCTCTTACTAACGAAGCTTACGAAATCTGCTGCCACCTAGTTACTCCCAATTAGGGATTCGCATGTTAATGTGTTTAAAGATGTTCGGTGACGTTGTTATTCTATAACTTCCTGTTATTGTGCTGTCTCTGTTATTATGAATTCTTCCTTTGTCCTTGAAAACATTTTCATACGACAATAAAGATTCACGTAATAAAACTATCAACAACAACAATTGATTACTTCTCCATTCAAATAATGAAGCTATCAACAACAACTGATTATACAAACTGAATACTCGTATCCGTAATTGGTGGCGATGTTCCTCTGTTCCCTGGCCAAGGAGAGATTCAAGCGAGCTTTTCAATTTTTATCTTCAGTAGTTCAGCTCCAAGCTGAGCTTCTTCTGTACTGGCTCGCGCCAGTTTTATTTCTTCCTCGTAAAGTAGGGATCTTCGGTCCGTGAAAAACCTTCCTAGTGCGCCTCAACAAGAGCAGAACATCTATTTATCTATCTACAGCTAGAAGCTGAAACTGCAAGAAAGAGTGACTCACGATGCCACCGGTATTTTTTTCGCTCCCACCGCTGATCACTCCTCTCTGACATACTCTTCTGCGCTCTTGGGGATTGCGAAGCTCTCGACAGTCTTCCGCGATGTGCCCTTTACGTAGGCAGAAGTTGCATCTAACTTTCTGCTACTGAGCAGTCCTTGAGCGGTAGAGCTAGGAGGTGAATAGGATAATGTAGTACGGATGAAGTAATGCTGGGATTCACGAGGTCTGGGTTCATGTTGAACCGATAATGCACTAAAGGATGGATTAACCTCCGGATCGGTGTCTTCCTTGAGCTCAAGTTGTTCTATAACCG
>KN729419.1:0-16744 GCA_000816745.1 Ancylostoma duodenale
TCATTCCCTCACGGAACGCTTCTGTCGACCAACCGCTCAAAGGCAGTGTTTTTATGGAGCGTGTTCCCCACTCCATAAGGGCATTTCCGGCTTCACACTGGTGTCAGTCATTCTGTCAAATCGCCCCGCTATTATGAGCCACACTGAATCCGGGCGTCACCACGGCAACGAAGGGCGAGAGTGGGCCGTTCTCGAGTGAATGCAATTAAATCCACATTTTCTTCGCTGTCAAGGATTTTTAAAGAGAATATGTAGACATTAGCCGCTGTAACAGTCATTTTCTCGATATGTGCGACGGCTTCTGGGCGGAGTCGGCTAGAATTACATCAATTTCTCGGCTAAGGTGCAAGTCAACACGCACAGATCTTTTGCTTTCGCTTAAAAGTTGTTGTACTGCTTGATTCATCAGGATTACATGTGACTATCATAAAAGAACTATCAATTACTTGAAAATTACTTTCGCCGCACGAGAGTGGCACATCACTAGGAGTATTTTCTCCTGTCCACATTTTTTTTTGCCGGAATGCCTTCAAGTTCCGGAAAGAGAACTTTGGTAAGGGACCTTCGGCTCACTTTCGTAAGGAAGCAGTCTTATGGTCCACCTTGATCTCTTTCTTTTCCTGTTCTAGTTGTTCCTTTACTTTCTTTAATGTGAACTTGGATTGAAAAAAAAACAAAAACTTACAAAATTGGAAGTATTTGCCATCCTTCATTTTTGCGAACAGCAATTTTCCGCGTGTTAACTCTGCTGTTTTGTATTTAATTGTAACTATTGAGACTTTCCAATGCGAGGAGAACCATTTATCTTCAAATCCAACAGATTTTCTCTCACGTTTCTGGGGGTCCGAATGCTAATCCTCCCCTTCCTTGCAGTAGCGAATGAGGGGGGAGGGGTGGGTGGAGGGGGGGGGGGGGGGTTGGGGCCAGGAGGTGGGAAAAAACACCGATCACCTCCATTTCGAGGATCCAGCTAGCCGGGACCTCAACAACTAATTCAGAGGGAGAGGACTTTATTTCTTTAATAAGTGACCGAGGTCAATGTTGGAAAAGAAAGTTGATATGAAAGAAATTAAAAATATAAGAAATAGAAATGAATAAATAAATAAATCTAGAAATAAAAGCCCTAACCATATAATAGAGTATTCTTGATAAATTTAGCGGCCGATTCTCATTGGTGCCCATCCCCCTCCATTCGCGTCTGCCACTAGTACCTGTACATATTAATGTCCTTCCGCTGTTTGTCTCAGTAACATTACTCAGGTCTTTGTTCTGTTGTTTGGCTAACGTTCATTAGCCACTTATTGTTCTGAAAGCTAGATGTTTTCATAATTTTAAGGAACGCTTCAATCACATATCCAGTTGTTATGCTTGTGTAGACATCAAATATCAAAAATTTTCTCGAGAGAGCTGTAGCATCCGAGCATAGCCTAGCTAATTTTTGACCACTCCCTCATAGTTTTGCCTCACCTAATGCTAACATATCTATGTTAGATTTCAGTAAAGCATTGTTTTGTTGCTGATAAAGCACTTGTTTTACAGGTACATCTGGTCTAGAGAAATACTACAATTTTAAAGATGAAGAAAAAATATCCTTACAATCACTGCTCTTCCATTCTTCACAGTTTCTCATAGGACACGGCAGGAATTTATTTGGTTAAAATAATTAATTTTAATTGCATATAAGATTATGATAAGATTTCTTTATTAGGTTCGGTTCGTTTCAAATCAATCTTGGCAAATCCAATCTCGCTCGGAGAATTACTCTGTTTTTGCGCTTAAGACCTTAATTGCTCTCCATACAAAGTGTAACGCATCTCACCTCTGAGCGCAGAGTATGGCAACCCTGCTCACAGCTACAAAAGAAGTTGTTAGGACCGTTGTTAGCGGAAGTGCACTTTTGCAGGAGAATTTCGTATTTTCCTTACATGACTGGTTAAAGACAACGCTCGTGCTGGAAAATATTTTGCTGAATTAGCACTGGTTTCATTTCTACTATCAATTGAATCACATTTGCAGAAGAACTCACCTACGTTTCCTATTCACCATGAATGGTATTCGTTATTGCACTCTAGATGAGCTATAGCTTTACGCAACACTGATGCGGCGCGGCAGAACATGTAGGCGCCATGTTTCTGCCGTGCAAGTAGAGCTGTTATTCTATTATTCCTCCTTTAAACATTCCAAATGTAGGAACGCCAGTCACAAAAACAACTATTCGGGGGCCCAGATGACCTGCAGCACCGCATGAATGGTGCGTAGCGGCTCTCCTCCCCTTGAAGTGTGATAGCGATTGTCTTTCACTGTAAGTATTAGGAGTGACGCTGTGCTTAGCAAAATGGTGAATTTCTGGAACAAAATCACTGATTCCACATAGAAATTATTTAACACAGGTGCTCTAGCGTACGAACGATAAGGTCCATGACGTCTACCACTTGCAAATGCGTGCACAACCTGTCATGCACATTTTTTTAGTCTTACATTTCTGTAAAACGCCATTAATTGCCGAAATTCTGAACAGCAGCGTAAGAGAGTGTGCAGTACGTAGTATACAGCAATCCGGAGCATCCGTTTTTTCAAGTTCTCGGAATACATCCTAACAGATGACGGACGTCTCAGAGAATGTCAAACATGTCATTGCTCTTGAAATGGAGGCATATGCGCCTCTAAGAGTTCATAGACATAGAATTCCCATTTAGAGAGTAAATGTAACTACTTTGTGTTCGTTCTTGGTAACCAATCCATACTCTTTGAGTAGACGTATCCATTAGTCTCACGAACGATTAATTTCAGCACTTCGTCACACATAGCAATCTGTACAAGTTAATGGGTTTTTTGTTGTTGTTGGGGGTGTTGTAGTTGACACCGTGAGCCCCCCATTGATATCCAATCTGTTCTGAGTCTGCGATTCTCCAGACATAGCATATTATTCGTGTACGGACACTTACCGCCCGCACGCGGCGCGTCAGGCCCTTTTGCCTACTTGAACCTGGGAAGAAACAGCTAAATATGCTCCGCCATAACTCAATCTAGCATTTGATTAGACGTATTAGATCAAAGCTGACCAGTCCTTCCTTGGAAAAGACCGGGAGCACCCACATTCTCTACACTGTCTCACCTGGGCGTGACGCGCTTGGGTGCTAAGTGTCCGATAATCCATATTATTCTCTTCTTCTGAATTTTCTTCTTCTAAAGGAGCTGCCAGCTGCTATTTCAAGTCTTGCAGTTCTGCTTTATTCTTTGGAAATAATATGCGTAAACTTGACTAGGAGCAACGTTCCTCCCCGTCTTCGCCATCTTTTACAGCAAATTGATCGGAGAGGTCCCGTTTTCGTACTTTTCGGAAAAAAAAATTGTATTCAAGCTATAGCTGGACTTAGTAATTACTATGTACTCTCGACTGCCACCAATGTTGCTTATTCTGTCCAGAGACTGTCTGAATTTGAATAAACGACACGATACAATCTGTACAGGGAAAATTGCAGCCGGTATGCTCTAGACCGCATGCATCATTGAGATTACCCAGGGTAAACGAGAAAACGCTGCACAAATTTGCCTGTGGTTTACACGGCCGTCAGCACGTTAACCCTGAATAAGTTCAATGATGCATTCAGGCCCCTGTCGTAGTTGTCTTAAAAACCAAATATGTACTTAGGAGCTTTTGCAGAATATTTTTTTTCATTGTGCGTGAATTAATTTTTTTGTTGTTTGTTGTGTTTTTGTCTTTAATGTTTGCGTCATGTTTTTTAACGTTAATTTCCATTGTGATGCACAGTTTACCCACGCACAAATAAATGACAAATAAATAAATAAATAGATAAACAAATAAGTAAATAAATAAATAAACAAATTTAGATCCAAAAGGCGAATCATAGCCTATTTACATTGAGCACACACCACGCTCAGATTAAATCCTGTGGATCTCGGATTGAAACCAGGTTGAAATTATAATTTTTAGGGCATTTTAGGATCATGAAGGTTCCGGGTTGTAGAATGTATGACTGCCGGCTTGACCTGCTGGTTAAGCGGTAGTTACAGCGCATTTACAACGACCCCCTGACGTTTGGTCAGGAGTTTATTTTACCGTAATCTCTTAGTGGAAAGAAAGTACACCCACTTCTCTGTTGCCATTAATAGAAGGACAATTTACAGCAATTCACTGCAAAATCTCTGTGGTCGTGATATTGAAATTCTGGCTGCGAATTTAGAAGCAATGTCTCTTCTATAGTGTCAGAAAAAAATCGTACTCTTTCATTTTATTACTTCTTTTATCGCTTCTACTTGTCCGTGAACGTTCGCCTATGGCTACAAATGTAAATTTTAATAGCTCGACTTCACAGCAATTTTTTCACGGAAATTACAACATTTTAATACGGCTGATGTAATCCCACACCTTCCGCTGCAGACAGCACATTTCTCATAACACCCAGCGTCATTGCTCATCGTCCTTAGTATCAGAGTATTTTCTTGACGTTACAGTGTGCTTTTTGAGTAACTCAGATTTTTTCTGTACTAGCTACTGCGTCATCCATAACGTCTGACAGAGCTAGGTGATTCTGCGAACGCGCAGCTTCAATGTTTATCAGTGCGACAGTGAGCCGTTAATCTCGGTGTTGTTTCCATGCATACGGGGCTGTGCCGCTTCTCCTCTACGTATGTATGGTTCCTCATTAGTGATAGCGGCTGGCTGGCTGGATGCAGTCGTCTCCTCTTGGGATTTCGCTAAGCTGTGCAGATGCAAGCCTTCATATCGTTGTTTATAATATCAGGAGATGCTTAAAGCGACCTATTTTTTCCATTTTTTTTTGAGGCGTATGCGGTTTAAACATTGTCCTGCCTTATTTTTCTTTCAGCCATTAGAGTGTCTTTCACTTTCATTCCATTTATTTTGCGGTACAGGCTTTTTGCAATGAGATCTTCCGTTTTTTTTTTGAATTTTATGCTTTATTCTCGCACACCTCTGTCTTTCCTGCATCCTGCATACTCTACATCTTCTCATTCTCCTATTCCTTAGCGCTTTCGGCAGTTTCTTCTGTGGAAAAAATAGCTGTGATAGCCCCATGTAATTTCTATGAGATCTCAATTTTACAATATATTTAATAGTGAGTTATGTCGCCATACATGTAGGTGCACTTTTTTATTCACCTCAACACCATTCCCGGATGTTCAGGAGCTCTAGCTGTTCTGTCGCCTCAGACATCATTCAGATTACCCAGCGTAAATGTGTCATCACCCCGCGAGTTTTCCCATCGTTAACACGGGCGTTAGCACGTTTACCCTGGGTAATCTCGATGATGCAAACCTTGGATGCATATTATGGTCCCGCAGTTAAGAGCTACCTGTAAAAGAATGGTAGTCACAGGGAAATAACTTTGCTTTTCAAATTTTGGCCATCCGAGGCTAGGATTCATGGACGCATTATTAGGCATAACCAGGGTCTGGATGCTTCATTTGGATTACCCAAGGTAGACGGTTGTCGCCCGGGTTAACCACATATGGGCAAATTTATGTAGTGATGGCACGTTTACGCTGGGTAGTGTCAATGATACATGCGGCCACAGGTTAGCAAACCTACCTTTATTTCCTGAGTCTCTCGACATTATGTAGTCTAAAGGGTAACCATTCACGTTAACCATCATAAGCTTGCGTAGCTAACGCTTCATACGCTACACGAATCTCAGCCAGGTTTACTTCTCTGGCGAAGGCCCTGTTTTTTTCTCCCCTCTCTTCAATTCCCATTGAGAAGCACCCCCCCCCCCCCGTACCCTCCCCGCCATGGAGGTTGGAGTTTCGAGGAAAATGTGAGCAAACTAGTGCGCACACTTTTTTCTTTCCCCATTCGTTTGACCATTTTTTCTGTTTCTTAGCCAATTTGCCTTGAAGGCAGCACAAGCGGATACCTTCGATCTCGATATTCTAATCTAATGTGGGGTATTTGAGTACGTATCCATAGCATGCCTTTGCTGCGATGGAAAACATGCAGATCCTTTGTTCCTCTCAAATCAGTCAGTCATTCATCCTTCCAAACAAATTTCGCAGCAATTTTCCGACCTCAGAGGGATGAAAAAACTCTTGTTCATTTCTTAACAGAAGCTCATTCTCAAGAATGGGACGCAAAAGTTATTGCTTGTTTCCTCCTGGGAATCATAAAATCGAGGAAATGTCTTCCTTCTCGCTTTCTGCTTCACTCTATCTTGTCAAGGATTAGCATACTTTCCTTGGAAGCTGATTGTTTTTTGATTTGGCCATTATATAGGCGACATGCACATTATAACTCTAATGGCAGCACTTGGCAGCGTAGTGCATTCCTTCTTTCGTGTCGATGTCGATAGCATGTCTCTGGATTCTGAGTAATAATCTTCTACCCACGTAGAAGCATCATTTTTTCGTTGTGATTGCAGTGTACGCAAAAATCTCTGCTCCACCTTATCATACACTGAACCTTTGTTGTCGCTTCAATTCGTCTTACCCAGTGAACGATTCCGGGAAGATGCTCATCTACCCGTTCCTCCAGGAACAAGTTCTGCCAGGAAAAACGGATGTAACTCGTTATTTGTCGCATAACTTATCATAATTATCTGAGTCGTATCCCTCAAACAGAGCATACTAATTTGTACCCAGAAAACTCGCCTTATCTAGAAGAGCGAATAGGTCACAGCCTTCCCGGGAACATTCATGAATCATTGCCTCAGGGAAAACCTTTGTTCCTGCTATTGTAACACCTGACGCCTAAATGAAATTTCAAAAAAAAATTTTTTCCAGCTCGTATTACACATATATGTAGTCGAAGCTACGAATTTTCACTGTAGTCTGTTATTTGGTTGGGTGGGATCGGAGTAAAAGGCTGCGCTGCTCAAATACCTTTCCTTCTTTTTTTTTAGAAATATGCAATTCCTTCTCCTCACAACTGCTTATCCTGAGAAGTGATCGAATATTTTTTTCCCTTATTTTCTACTTTTATTTTTATCTCATTCATTATCTTTTATTTTATTTATTTTTGTTCATTTTCCCTGACGTCTGCTTAGTGGACTTTTAGCGAAAAAATTGTAAATAGAATTCGTCAGAACACCTTAGCTTCGAACTATGGATGTATATTTTACCATACCCATGAAGAAAACTCACAGGCACGACAAAAATCGTATCAAATCGTAGGCATCAGAATTTTGTAGTATTATCCAATGATGTCATCAATTTTGTAACTACAAAGAGTAATGTAACTTTCACCAGTGGTGAAAAACACCGTTCAATGAAAACTGTTACTGCGTCCGGCTTGGTAACTGATTCTCGTTAGTCTGGATGAGGAAAGCTAGCTTGACGTCTACCTGAGTTGATACTACATATGTTAAAATTTTGCTATTTCAATGATTACTTCAGTAGAAATGTTTGGATTACCATGTATTGTAAGCATTGAACTGAAATTGTGAAAAGACTTCTAAATGGTCGATGTTGCTGCTATGTAAATTCTCAAAAGTTTTCGAAAAGTCGGCGAGACTGTAACAGCATCCAAGAAAAAGTTACTGCGATCTTTGACATTTCACCGATTTTTTGCTTGTTCCGTAGAAAGTGCTTGGAATAGCTTAAAATTCAATTACTGGGAACTTTACTTGACTTGGAAGGTCGAGCCACTCATCTTATGCAGATTTTTAGCTTGTTTTTCTGTTGTTATCCGCTTGTATGTACGTATGCCTACTTTTTTCTGTTTTCTTTGTTTTTTTTACGGAAGGGGTCCTAAGATAGAAATAGTTCCTGCGATTTTTGACTTTTCGATAAGCTTCGCAATGTCTCCAAAATTCTTCTGATTGTCCGTCCCAAAAAATAGAAACAAAAATAAACAATAGGTTAGTGTTTGAGCAACAAAGGGAAGACGTCGGCCTAAGCTCCGTTCTTCTCTCCTTCCTCATACGGAAGTTAGTCTAGAAGCATATCATCTCCGCAGTGCTTGCCAGTCTGTAAAGGAGTAGATAAAGGGGAAACTATAAACCGAGAATATCAAGAGAACAAAGAGCTCATCGCTCTATTGTCATGCTCCTCTTTTATTCTAGCCAGAGAAGCTAGAGTAAGAAATCCATTTACATTTACTTCTGCTCGCCAGTCAATATTTGAGAGTGCGCAGTTTATCAATAGAATTTTTCGTGCGTCACTCTCGCAAGTCGTCGCCAATTGCATACTTGGAGCAATTTCTGGAATTTATGGCGCCATTCTACCTCTGATCGGCAGCCTTGACGCTTTAAAGGTGGCCAGCTATCGTTTACAGGGTTTTCCAGAACATTGGACGTTGTTGGTCATTATTGGGCACGACTTATTCTCCTCGGTTGCCGCACTCCTAAGCGTTCTATCTTCAGATTTTGCGTTTTCGTTGACTTGTCTTTCTAAGAAACTGAATAAAAGTTTCAAGCTCGGGATTCGCAAGGGGTTTTTTAGCATACTAGATATTCTTAATATTTACAGTATTGAGGCACATATGTTGACTTTGGCGCTAGAATGCCATTTCAAGGCCTGAAATCATTAACTATACGTGGTTGAATTGCTCGAATTTTCACATTTTGCTCACGAAAATTCCGCAAAGTTCTCATTCTGATTAAGGAAAAGGCTAGCTTATCTTTCACATGGATGCTTTTATACGAATACTTCTTTGCGCCTTTCTACAATGTTCTTCTCATCGCGAACGCTACATTTTCGTCGCTGTTTTTGAGGTCACTCTATTATGGAAAGTATCTGTTGCAGAACATTAATACATTATTCTACAGGTACATTCATCATGACAACTAAGCTGCACAATCCAGAAATTCAAGATGACGGGGTATGGATGACTGCTTCGAGCTTTACTATCTTCACTATGACTGCAGGTAAGACCCAGAAGTCATACCATAACTTACAACTTACAAGTAAGTACATACTTCTACCGAGCGGACTCTTTTAGGTTTCGGATTGCTCGAATCTGGACGGGTCTCATCAAAGGATGAGGTAAATGTGATGGTGAAGAACGTCGTCGACGTCATATTCGGAGGCAGGTGCTTTTCATCGCTACGCTTGATTGTCTTTTTTTCACTAAAGTGCTCGGCGCCGAACATTATAATTTGCGTTTTCCGCTTTCGTACATACGTCTTTATAGGGCATTATTTTCTGCTATTAAGTGAGAAAGGATTTTGGATTGTGCACAGCAAGCAGTTTTGGAGGCTGCGAAAGGCAGAAATCGACGCATGCAAAATCTTGACGAGAACTCTCAAAAATTTCTTTGAATTCAACTAACATGGGATAGAAACCAAGTCAAAATCAAAGTTAATACCGCCTAACTGGCCTAAAGTGGAAATGTAAATCTATGGTCCGTTAGACCAGAGAGGGCCTATGGAGTGACTTTCTCTTCAATCACGATGCACTTCAATGGAAGGACGCCACAGGATGCGTCTCGAAGGAGATTTTACTATGTGACAGTAGGGAAACATCAACATGATAGGAATAACACCATATATCTTTCACAAGTTGCAGAAAAAAAAGTGTGAGAATCAGATCATTTGACCGATCGTGCTCAGGCTGTAATTGCACGCAAACTCACTCCATCGGCCCTCTCTGAGCTAACAGACTAAACTCATAATAGCGATATTTCCCTATTTTTCATCGCTTAATCCGAGCAAAATTTATTTTAACTGAATCAGCTGTTTTTAAAGTTGGATAAGTGTCTACTGTTCTAACCAGCAAATTGTGAGGGGTATACGTTCGAAGGCCACTCAGCCTCCGGTAGATCTCATCTGACGTTATGTGCCGTCTGTTCTGGATGTGATGTGCCGTCTGTTCTGGATGAACACTTCGATAGTTATTAACTCCTGGGTAAATCCCGAGCCGCCTGCCGTTTTTACCCAAATAAAACAATTCTATAATCAGTTTGTTTTATTACTGTTCCATATTTAACTGATTCATTGTCTGTTTTTTTTGTCTGATCTGTGTTTTGCTAACTGAGCAGCATATACATACACATAAGCCTTGAGATACATGTAGCCCTACATAAGCCTTGAGATACATATACATATTTTAGTGCATTTCGCTATCTGAAACGAAAGCTCATATTGCAATCCAGCATCAATAGACGACGAAGCAGAGAACCGATCCGCAAATAAAGTGGATAAGAAGCTTATCATTGGCAATTATGCAAATTGGTAGGCTTCAGCGTGTAGCTAGATTCAATAAGCCGTTGAGTCTCAGTCTGCTCATTGGAAAGGGAGCTGCTTTTACAGAAACGCCTCGAGCGGGAACGAGTGCTTTCGTTGGAGGAAACCTGTCTTCGTACATCTCCAATAGGTCTTAAAGTGATTCCCGTAAGATTTAAAAGACTTTGGGATGATCTTGGATCCTAAATGAGAGCTGGTTCAAATAACATTTGGTCTGTGCATATTATTTAGTATTACCACCGTGCTCTGCCTCTGAAAATTGCCCATACATGGGACCATAATTAGATGACCTGGTTTATTATTATTATATAGGGGATATTACATTAATTAGGTTTGTTTTGCGGTGCTTGACACACGATTCAGTACTACTTGCTTACTTGATTGCTACCCACTTGGACTTAATTATCCACCTTCACCTCTTTGAAGAACTGGATTTAGGTCTCGCTTACTGGATGTTCGGGTATGGATTCACATTCGGCGAGAAATTTATTAATCCATTTATTGGAATAGGCGACTATTTTTTCGATCCTGAACGAGAGGACGGGTCCAGTCCAGACAAGGTTTCTTCTAGTTTTTTTTTGCAACGATTCTGGACCGAAGCGATAGAGTCCGTTCTCGAGAATTTTCGCTTTCAGGCTGGGACTTCGTATGCATTGTTTCTGTTCCAAATGAGCTTCGCTACTACAACATCGACAATCGTTTCAGGTGTATCTCAATGTCTCTCGCTCCTTCTCCATTCCATTTTTGTAGAGAAATTTTTATTCTCTTTCCCTGACGAGTACCCAAATTTGTTCCCACTGGTGGTTAATGGGAGGGTTTTCTTTACAATCATAAATACCTTAGACTTTACAGGGGCCTGCGGGAACGAGAATTTTAAGTTAGGGGCAGCTATACCAAAATAATTAAGTCTGTAATCACAATCATAGATTTATTGTGAATTCAAGCAAAAAGTAAGGAATTGAGTAAGAAAAAAGAAACAATTACATGAGGAATAAAAACAAACAATTCATGAACGATAGCCGTAACCAATTAGCCCTGGTTAGCTAACCAATCTTTAGGTCCTGCATTTTCTAACATTACGTACTCCAAATACCTACCAATTGTATTGGCCATCGCTGACTTGATTACCCTCGTCAACCTTTCGTTAACCCAGTACGAGTTACGGGAGGGGTTCGCTCGGGCAGGGTACTGAAATTAGTACTTCGTGACCGAAAACAGAAGTGTGACCTGTGAAAAAAGGAGTGTGATCTGTGGAAAATTCAGGGATACCATAGGCTATAAACCATCTCCACAATCCTCTAAAATTCCAGCGGGTATGGCAGAGCGAATCCATCTACAATCCCATTGTTTCGTCTCCTTCTTCATCACTCTCGTTCACTCAGTGGCCGGACACTGGGTTTGGCACCGCACCGGGGTGTTCCGGACGATGGGTGTCATCGATTCAGCGGGCTGCAGTGCTGTGAGTTCACGGAGCTTTTTCCTGGTTGGAGTATTGTAGAAATGAACCCTCATTCAGGTACATCTCGTCGGGGGTATGTCGGGTCTCGTGGCAACTCTTTACTTAAAACCACGACAACATCGTTTCAAGGACAAAAGGGCACGACAGATCAGCGATCCTACGAAGGCTATCTTGGGTTGGTATAAATTTACTGTTGTCGGCTACGGTACTGGCGGGACTTGCTCGACTGTAGGGTTTGCTAGGGTATTTTGCCCAAATTGGTGCTTTTCTTGTCCGTACAGCGGGGGACAAAGCTGTTAAAATTCCGTGTACCCCTACTTATGTATGTTATTATTTTATATTTTATGTCGTATAATATCTTCAACCTGTTCCCCAGGATTCCTCATGATCTGGTGGGGATGGCTTGCGTTCAACACAGCATCCAACTATTCTGTGTCTCGATATCAGTGGACCGAAGGAACACGGTTAGTTCATTAATTCTTTCCTAAGAACCGAGGGGAGCAGACTATCCATGGACTTTGTCCATATTCGTGGAATCCCTATTAATATTTTACATGCAGACTCGGATACAGGTGCGGCTGCTTACTCGAACGGGAAAAGGGGGAGGGGCGCTCTCTTGAGAAAATGGGACTCCAAGCGCTAAATTTCAATTTTGAAAAAATCGTTAAAAATTTACCTGAAAATCAAATGTTTAAAAACTAAATCTAAAGCAGCGACTCTTGGCGGGGACTATAATAGGAAGTTTAACCTACATTATGTAGTGATAAAGTGACAGTTAGTGTTAAATAAGGTCAACAAATTGTTAATCACAACTACGGGGCGTCCCCCAAACTACAGAATTCTAGTGCTCCAAAGCGGGCATCCCCGCTCCTGAGGATAGGAAGCTCCCCAGCCCAAAGCACAGAGAAGTTTGAATCGTTACGAAGTTATGAAAACTAGTGCTGCGATGTACGAGTTGGCATAAATATTCATATGTGCGATGCTTGATGCGCGCTGTTCGCGTGTTATGCTGGTCCTTTAGGTTACACAACAAGAAGCGACGTCGTACTTGGAGGAGATCACTCCTCGTGACTGCAAAACTAAATCTTGGATAGTGCGTTGAACTCTTAACGGACTTTCTGTTATGGCATAGTTGTAGACTTCTCCCTTGAGGAGAATATGTACTAGCCGGTTTCAGGCAGCACGTTTGATTTAAAGGCACAAATGAAAATTTTCATCCCTTGGATAAGTATGTACAGTTACGTGTTGCCATAGATTAATCAGAACAGTGAGTAGAACATAAACACATACTTTGATAGAATTTTGGTGGACGACATGCCAAATCACGTAGGTGCTCATTAAACAGCGCCGATTGGCTGGCTGCACCACCTTTCTATAATATGTACATACACAGACTCGGAAGCAGTTTTTTGCTTATGTACGTCGAAATGCTGCTTTCTTGAAGTTTGTTACTCGTTTTTATATTCGATTCTATCCTTAGTGCGCTTCCCTATAAATAAGATCCTACATTTTATCGTTTTATATACAACGCAGTACGCATTTCACCAGATAGGTAGGTAGATTTGGCCCTGATGTCAATCTTTCTCCTAAAAATTCGTTGGAAACCGAATCATTGGGAGCCGACGTAACTACTCATCAGTTAAGGATTTTGAACCTACCACTCGAAAGATCTCGAGCAGCTGATGCCAAATACGTACATACTTCTTCAGGTGGACCGTGCAAATGACTTCCTTCAAGCCATTGTTGAAGAAAAATTGAAATTTTCTGGTAGTTCCATCTCAAATGCAGTTTGTATGTAGATATTTGAGTTCACGAGCATTCTAGCCTTTGTTTCGAGGTCTAATTCCATCTACTTCTAGTTATTCTGAAGAATTTGAACGGAGTTTAGGACAAGAATCAAGAGCAGTATAGAAAACCACTAAGCTCAATTTACCCCTTGATTCAGATCAGCAGTTGGCACAATCATGGCGTCAGCTGGTGGTGGCACGGTGACGGTGCTGATCTCTCGGTGGACAACGAAGAAGATCCAGGTGGACATGCTCATAGACGGAATGCTTGCTTCACTAGTGTCCAGTACAGGTCAGCGCCTTGTTTTTGGTGGAACTATTTTCCACATGTTCACTTCCCTTTACTCACATACCTGGTCATTGAAGTTTTGGGTGAATAAAATTCGAATAAATTCTATTGATTCAATGAAAAAACTGAATTTTCGAGGAACAAAAAGCTCTGCAGGTCTTCCTTTCCTTCACAACAAGCCAAAGGGCTTTTCGTTTACTAAACACAGCAGTTTTCAAATCATTCGAAACTGAATATTCGGATATTGAGTGCATATGGAGCATTATTTTGTTGAATTCACTACTATCCATTAACCTCCATGTTAGAGAAAACAGATATGATTTGAGCAGAGCAATGAGGGCTGTTTAGAATTTTAGTTAATACTGATTTTCCTTGAAACTTCATTGGACTTTCAAGATTTCTGGATTGGTTTCAATATTCAGCTGCTTGTTAATTACTCAAAAGTTAATGTAACTACAAGGTATTTACAGCTGGTTGCCTCTTCTACACCCCTTGGCAGGCGACAGTGGTTGGTGCAATTGGGTCAGCCATGGCGTTGCTGATTTACCCTTTGCTGGAAAAAGCAGAGGTGGGCCTATCAGTGAAAATAAATTATTATAATTGGAAAGCATTTAGATTAGGTCATCACTAGACTTCTTACTTCCTTTGCAGGTAGATGATCCAGTGGGAGTTGTTCCTGTCCACGTTGTCGGCTCGGTCTGGGGTATGATCAGTCCGGCCATCTTCGTATGCAGAGATTTCGGTCTAGCCGATCATCAGGTGAGTTTACGAGGAGTGGACATCTATCCCATGAAGTGAATGGTTCCGCTGCAGGTCACCAACGAGAACGACCTATCCGGTGTTCTCTACGGGGGCGGAGTAACACTGCTTCTCTATCAGCTTGCTGCTCTTGGAGCTATCGCGTTTTTCAGCGGGACGTGCGCCTTCTTTATATTATTTGTGAGTTTTAGCCCCTTGTAAATCACTTTAGATCTACTGAACCTGGTCCTGGATTAGGTTTCCCCTGTACCCCCTATATGACCTATTAATATTAAAGTTCTATTTATTTTCTGAAACAGTTGTCAAACTGGAACATCGTCGGGAGAAAAACACAGAAGATAAATATCCCGCCAGCAAAGTGCACCACCAGCGGTTCATTATTCGTGGATAGATCCACGTATTTGTGTCCTAAGTAGCTTGTGGAAATCAGATGCGGACAGGAGGAATGTCCCTTTAATTGCACATAAAAAATATAAATATCTTAGTGTTATGGTTCTATGATTACAGCTTAACGTATTTATCAAAATCGATTCCTAGTTCTACACCTCGCACCGACTTTGCTGCCGAGATATATTGGCTGAAAATGGTTGAAATTGGATACTCAACGTTACTAGTATCAGTTTTTTTTTCAGCTTGAGGGGTTACTGCCTTGAATCTTGTTTTGAATCGTTGACTAAGCTCATTAGGGCTACGAGGAAATCTGCTAGCTTTTATTTACTCCAGAAATTCCTTCCCAATAAGAATCAGCTCAATCTCACACGAATCATCTCCTCCAGAATTCCCTGGATGTCCCCCATCGTCTGTTTCTAGACGATTCAGCTACCGAGCATCGCGGACGTTACGGCATCCTTGACGACGACGGCGCAGAAACGTCGTTTTTCCGCCGCTGCGCGCGCGCTCGCTGAGGCGTCTCGCGCAGTCGTTCCATTCTTTTGCGCTTTTTTTCCCGCATCCGTCCAGATTCGCACGCGCGCGTGCGATTTCCTCCACAAAATCGCCCGTACGCTCGGCGCCAGTTAGCTGCATTTCTGGAGAACTGCGACGTAGTTATGGGAGTTCTACTGCCTTCTTCTTTGTGAAGCCGTTGACCGCATCGAGAAAAAAAACTAGAATCAAATGAGAATGATGCTCAACAATAACTGCTACTCATCAAATACATATATAATTTGATGATGTGGATATTAATTAGAATTATTATTATTATTATTATTAATTAATTAAAATAGTAAAGTAATAGTAAAGTATATGCCACAAATTCTGGTACTTTTAGATGGAGCATGTCACACTAGTGTCTAATAAATGAAGCAATCTCGAAAGCCGATCCCACCCTACAATTTCGGCTATTCTGCCTAATTTCATTAAAAAAAGTTTTTATTTCCCAAATTCGACACTTTTCCTCCTTTTATTTCTGTGATACAATTTAGCTTTGGAAATTTTTTTTAACATTTAGCTATCAATAAAGATGACCGTTCTCATAAGTGACAACTAATATTCGTGGATTTCTGGATCGTTTCCTGATACATATTTACGTACTGGGCTGTGATATAAATATTACACATTCATTTTCATTCTTTGTCGTCTATTGTTTTCAAAATAGTTCCCTTGTTGTTCGACGAATTCATCTGTTCAGTAATCGCTCGAAAAATTCTCCCTATGAATAGGATACAGTGCCCTACAACCACTTGCATCCCAAAATACCACCCGTCTGGTCTACCGCTCTGCACCACCTACGCGACGCGGCAGAGCAGCAGGGAGCTATTGTCATCGTGCGGAGGTTTCCAACGCTTTCTTTATGACTTTTTCTTCACTTGGGCGAAAACATAAGCAAAACAACAATAACGACAACGCCGCAGCAACAGCACACCCAGCTGCTCTGCCGCATCGCGCGGATGGCGCGGCGTGGCAGACCAGACAAGTGGTTTCTATGATGCAAGAGTGATCGACCGGCACTGTGAATTCCTCTCATTTTGCTTCATTATTTTTATTATTTATTATTTATCATCACAGCTAAATAATCTCGAGTATTTCTTTATTTAGGCATCTGCAGCGATAGTCTTATCTGCAAAGACTTCTGAACTTTCAAGCCATGAGCTCATACCATTCTTTGTCTTAGAACATTAACACAGTTTTTTTTGTTGAGGAAACAAAGGTCACCATGCCGTTTATGGTAAATTTCATAGATTAGAACAGTGTGAGATGCATTGTAACAGAAGAGTAAGCAAAAACAAACGATTTCTACCAGTGGCGGACACAGAAAGTGGGGGGAGGGGGGGGGGAGGCGTGGGAAAAA
>KN729420.1:0-12963 GCA_000816745.1 Ancylostoma duodenale
ACTTGGGGAAGGTTTCTATGTATGTATCTTACACTTTGAAAAGCTATTCTGTTTTGAGCATTTTGTATTATTCTTCCATAGATGAGCATAAATTACTGAAGATTAGTTTTCGTACACTTGATCGAGTGAGCAGTGTCACCTTTTCCAAATTCGATGATGAAGATCCTCCCAAATGGTTCCAAACTTCCAGAACACCCATTTGTAGGTGGAAAATCACATAGAACTGCATAGAATGGATTTTCAGAGGAAAACAGTAGGTGGAGGGAAAATGCAGAACAGCAGTCACTCGGAGAAACTGGATCCGTGCTTTTAATCCTGAAGAGCGAGAGAACTACCACTGCGCCACGACTCACTTGCTACACACATCTTGGATGCAGTACATGAGCGTTTTTACAGGATGCTATAACTCCTCACAGAGTCAAATTTAGGGGTAGATAAAAACAGATTTGAAATCAGCGTCGCGAGCTGCGGCGGGTAGTATGCAACTCGTTACGAAGGGCCACACTGATGAACTATCCTTCCCTTGTGAGACGGAGCACTGCTTCACAAATCTTACATTGTGCGCAGTCCGAACTGGAGCTGCTATCCTAGACTAAAATATTTTTTAAAAAGCCTGACTCTTTTCGTAGAGATGAAGGAGTTCCCGATGCAACTTCTTTTCCATTACAAAGAACAATCATATGATCGGCCACCAGCTCCGCAGCTTGCGCGGATGATGTGCCCATTATCACGCATCTGAATATTGTAAACATTCTCCTCTCCAAAAAAACACCACCACACAAAGAATACAACTGCTACCTGCAGCCCTTCTCTCTTCTTAGGAGATTCTCCAACCTGATACTTGATGATGCATCCAAACCTTCAAACGGTTCATCTAATATGATTACTGGAGAATCACCAATAAATGAAATTGCGATAGCAAGAAGTCGCTTCTGAGATGGATCCAAATTCGAGATCGGCTGGAGTGATAAGGATTATTTTCAAGTAAGTGTTCTCGCTTACTGAGTCGTTTTCAAAAACGATTTGTTTGTTCTCCTGTTTTGTTGAGCATACAATAATGTAATCATGATCATACTTAAAATTAATTGGCCATCCATGTGTTGGTTTGTGTTAATGTGTGTTTTTGTATGTTACTTGATGAAGATAATGTTTTCAAAGCTGAGGATCATGAAGGCTCCGATTGAATGGTATTTATTTGGTTGCATATTGTTTAGCCAAAGGAGCAAATGTCGGCCCAAATTCAAAATCTACTCCAACTCCTTTATTCTTGAGTACTTGAATCGCTCTAAGCACCGATGCACCACACACGTGATAAGGGATGATACGTGTCATAGACTGATACTTTCGCGGAGACAATCACCGGCTTCGCCGACCTCCAAAACAGTGGAATGGTTCGTTTTGATACTGCGTAATATCTTTTGGAGCAGAATTAAATGTATGCTCGATGGAACATCAGACCTCATCCCAGGGTTAAAAAGTCTTCGGAATCGACTTGTTTTTAGAAGTTTAGTTTTGTAATCTTTTAAACGTTTATTTTCAATTATTTTCATTTGGATAATTCAGTTAATCTTGTTTTCGTACCTACAGGGTGGGCCAAAATCATGGGTACCACATAAATTTAATTTCCTTAACGAAGAAGCTCAAATATTAAGGAGCTCACAAAGAGGGAATGTTAAGTACTCTTACAGCAACAATAATCTACGTTTGATTTCGAATGTTAATCTGTCAGTGTCCATATAGTGCATTCAGATTTACCAGGTAGGTGTTGTCTGCGGCACGCAGATGGTGGTCACTATCATTCTCGAGTTTTTGTGAAAAGCTCACCCAAGTCCACATACTCCAGGTTTTCTATGCATTTGATCTAGCATTTCTATGCATTTGATCTAGCAATCACCCAGATAGAGTAATCCGGTGAGCAGGAAGCAAAGGAGTTTGTAGGCCACTGACTGAAGAGAGTAATCCGGTGAGCAGGAAGCAAAGGAGTTTGTAGGCCACTGACTGAAGTTGACGATTTGAAAAAGTTTTGCTAGAACCATTCACAGAGCTTCTTGTGGGCTCCGCGACAGGATGATACTTGTTCTCATTGAAGAAGTGCTTCTTCAATTGTTTCCTCACAGTTGTCACCATAGATGGCTCGATAATGCTCATTTCATGAGAAACTTGATGAAAACGGCTCATCAGCATGCATCGGCCACACCTAGTTTCTTCGCGATTTTGGCATAAATTTTTGAGGAATGGCATTTTCACTGAGTGAAACTATGCCTCCCGTTACTACGGCTTTGACACTTTGTACCGCTCTGTGGAGTTCTAGCACAGTTTTGAAGGGCTACAACTCTTGCGTGCCTAAACGTTGTTGTAGTACTGAAAGATAATGACAGAACGATGGGTCTCTTGTTGGACAGTGGTTGAAAGCGACAGATGGAATGGAATGAGTAGAAAGTAGAAGATTTGGACTGCAGGAAAAAGTTAAGGAATCTCGGAAGGACCTCGAAGTTTGCCAATATCTGAGAAAATTCACAGCGCCCATAATTTTGACCCATCCTGTATAATGCGAATACCTCCAACATGTATTCTCTCAAACCAATGAACGTGGCAATCGTCTTAGCCTCTTCCTTCCAATTATCCCAATCGTTCTTATCGCATTTCAATAAATAAAAAAACCATAGGTGGTCCAATACAGTCAACGAGTCGAGTAGAATAATGTCTTCAGGGCTGTATCCAATGCCGGTCAGATATCTTTCCATGCTCTTTCTTCTTTCCACATTGCAAACTCGAATACAGCCTGAAACAAAGCACTCAGTCTACGGAACAAAACCAGGGGTCAATATATACTAAATGTTACAGTTTGAGGAGTTGACGTAGAATTATTCAGTAGGTGAAGCTAAGAACATGAATTTCGAGATGGAAAGATTAATATGCAGTCCTACATGCGCAGAGCGTCTAGGCTTCTTTATTTCGAAAGCTAATATCACTTAAGAATCACAGCGTTACCAAGTCCGCTCGCTCGAGTTAGCTGTACTCGCGTGGTACAATGCGATTTAGTACTAATGCTATGTGGTGAGCAGGAAATGAGGAGATCCGTTAGCACGGGAAGAAGTGCCGTCACTTTAGTAAAGGATGATGGCTGGGGGCTGGCTATGATATGTGGTCCTGAGAAATACCGTCGAAGTACATATTTTTCGTTGGAAGAGACCACACTGGGGGTCTTGGGACAACCATTGATATTATGGAAGCTTTTGGAACCAAATGCGCAACGACGATGTTGTAAGCATTACCACAACCTAACCATTCTGAGCTTGACGGTCCAGAAAAAACGCATCCAACCTCGCTACACGATTCAAGCCGAACTCTTCCGTGCAAGGTAAGAAGGTCGCGCTTTACTAAGCATCGAAAACACAACATAGCCTCTCTTGTGCACATGAAAATCTTCTACTATAAAATCTTCTGTTGGCGACCTGACACTGTGGCATCGCATAATGATTTCGGTTGGCAGAGAAACGGTCCAGTTATAGTCTCATGCGCCATGGGTAGAAAGTTTTCGAGCGCGTCGAGCCTGCGGCGCGTGCACCTGTGTTATTGCAGCGCGGCATCACTCAACTGTTCAAGTACATCATTCATCAGATTTTGGCCCAAGTGAGCAGTTTTTTCCCGTTTTCTCGTAAATTGAAGTGTATGTGTATTGGTGAAACTTGTGGCTCTGAATTTAACGAGTGGCGTCAGTTGAGCGAACCCGACCTCGTTTACCACAGGCAGGGCGCCCGCGCACGCACCGCAGGCTCGCTCCGCCCCAACAACTTTCTACCGATGCAGCGTAACGACTATAGAAGAATAGGACTACTGTCTTTCTTTCAGACATTTTGTTCTGCTGCTTTTGTGACATTTCTACAGTAAAGCGAACAGATTCTTCTCAAAGGGGGCTTCGAGGGAACATATTGACTCATATTCAAGCACAGTCTGAAGAGTTAGTCCAGAATATATACGAGGATTTATCAATGGCAACGCTGCTGCTCCTGTTGTGCGCTCAATGTTGGTTAGACCCGCAAGCTATGAGATAGCTTCGTCCCTTGTGCAGAACCTTATCACGCTCAATTTGACAGCACTATACCCTTGAATGAATTACTGAGGCATAATTTTGTATTTCTTTTCATAACAGTACACCATTAGGCAATATATTGTTCAGAGTTCTAGATCTGCTGACTTATACGTGGAAATGAGCAAAAAAAGCTATGATTAGTTCCGAAAGTAACCTTTAGTAGCGAACGTTGCTCCAGCAATCATTTTCAGAACGGTGCTCTTTCCTGACCCACTGTGTCCAAAAAAGACAATAACCTGAAATAATTCGTCAGTTTTGAGAGTCATGCTCAAACTTAGAATGAGTCTAGTTATTGGGAAAGGAGTGTTGTTACTGGAACGCAGTGCTTGTTTAATGAGAAAGGAGTCTTGCTATTGGAGCGCACTGCTTTCTCCAGAATGTAAAATCAGCATTAATTACACACAGCACTCCATGGTCAGAGGCCACCAATAATACGAAAATAAACGACAAAAAGGGATTGCCATGCAGGAAGCGCTCATACTTCACATAGAGTACTCCCAAACTTCGCGGGTGATGGCATAGTAGCTAACGTTTCGATATCCGCTTGTCAGGGCGATCGCGACCACTGCGTCTTACGTCACAATAGCTAGATCGTTGCACATCTGTCATCATTAACGCGATCGATAGCTATCACTGTCGCAACATTTCCTCTCTTTAGATTTTCATTTTTGAAAAATAAATATCTAAGACGAGCAGCAATAGGAAGCATGAGGCAGGAAATATACCGTTACACTACGTAACAAACCTGTCCACAGAATGCGCTTAGGTTGATATTACGGACAGTGACTTCTTTTCTCGAATTCCACTGCTTGCAAACGTCTTCAACGACTACATCTGACTCCCACGTTTCTTCTTCTTCTTCATCAAAATCATTTGTGATGGCTTCAAAAAATGTCGACGATGACTAAACAAAGATTTGGAAAGTGTGATTCTGGACCGGTAATTTAACGAGTAATCTCTTCTATTTATTTCTTTTGCTCTCACTAAGCTCAAGACAATTTCCCAGTTTCTTTATGAATGTGTATCAATAATTGTTTCAGCTCTGAGCATTTTGAACATCATTAAATATTAATATCTACACAGAGATTCTATTTATTAGGATCTGTAATTGTCGACCAGTTCCCTGTCTATGCCATGAAAAATTGTAAGATGGCGTCGCCGTCGCCGGCGGCGGCCATCGATCGCCACTGTTGGCGACCAATCGATACGCACTGGCCTGACAGTCGCCAGCTACGGCGACACAGGGTGCTACAGTCCTCGAGGACTATAGCGGCAGTGCAAATCATATTCACAGTCAATCTCGCGATGAGAATACATCGAATAGTGTTATGCAAACTCTTCAACACAATGCAAGGAATTAGGAGAGTTTCGTCTATCAAAAACTAACACATCGCCGCGTTTCACACAGTTAATAGCAAACCCCGGCGGATTTTCCGACCTTTGGCTATTTCTGGCTGATTTTGTTTTGCATCGTTTGGAGTTACTACTTCTCAATGTTCACACACAGTAAGTGACAATACGTTAAACACTTCCCGTTATTAATTCCCCAAGATTGATTCTGCTATTTCGGCTGTCTCTTCCCTTTTGAGTTTGTTGAGACCAGGAAAAAATTTGCACTGCTAAGCCACCTTGGTATCAATGATAGATGAGCTTCATCAATCGATATGGCCGTTATTCAAGTTTTGGAATGAGAATAGAGTTAGAAATGAAGAAATGCAATGCAGAGAATATGGGCGGGAGGGGCATGGCAGAGGCTAAGTATGGCACTTGAAGAACAGTACTTCTCTGATGTTTAGGGGCGAAGCATTTGGCGAATGATTATGCTTGCCTGTGCATACATTTGTCAGAACGATATATTGATCAATGATGCAGTCTTCAGGGAAATCAGTGATGAAGTTGTTGATTAATACAAGGGTCGGACAAGAATGCTGGGAAGACAGGTTTCTGCTGTTTAGTAATGCAAAAGTCGTACATGTATACTCTACGTTATCTGGGATATAATGTAGAGTAAGCACATCCTACAAACATTTTCATTAGTGATGGAGCAGTTAGTGTGGTAGCGGAATCCGAAGGTTAGTACTATCCCACTATTCTCGGTAGTATCGAAGTTTTTGCGTCGTTGATAGCTCTCTTAAGAAATGAGTCTGGCGAGAATTTATGTGTGGCATTACAGTTGACAAACTTTGTCCACGTAGTTAGATTTCAAACTCACTTGCTACGCAGGCAAGCAAACCTCGCCTGTGAACAGTTGCCCTGTATGAAGCTGTTTCACCAGATCAGAATTTAGGCGATGAAATGCTGAGCGAAGATGAATAGGGTGACCAAAATGACATGGGTATTGATTGAACTTTTTTCAGGAATGGGTTAACTCCGCCTAACTTTGATCTACGCGCTTTGTTACAATCGTCGACCATACATGTGTTGCACTATGCAACACACATGTTTCGCATTTCGGGTTATCGAAGGAGGAAGTTGTCAGAATGCAGATCCTCATGGAAGTTATTGCTGACATCCCACCTCCAATTTCAGCAAAGATTGTACTATGTACGATTCTGTTTGTGGATTTAAGAAATTGCCCATTATGTTGAGAATGTTTGAGTTAATTATAGATGAGACATTACAAACCTCAGTGAGGAAGTACTGAGGTTATACAAAACAGAGGCATACATGTCCTATGTCAAGTATAGCTCAGAGTTGCGAAGTTCAGAAGGTATGTATTGTACGTGCAATTTTCATCAAGATTGAAAACTTCCCAAATGCTGGCGTTTTGGGAGAGCTTGGGAGGACGACAGTCATCAGAGGGGGAAGGAGAACATTGCGCCTCAACACATCATTCTTGCTGTGAGGAGGCATAGTGTTTTCCCTCTTCCCTCATCTGCTTTTAGCTTAATCCAAGCCTGAAATGATGACTTTATACTTCCATCAATTGATCAACCACAGTCCCATATGTGACTGCCACTGCACGTGTCGGAGTCGACAGGTCCACTCCCTTCTTCAGGATTCCGAAAAGGAATCTCTCAAAGCTGAAGTGAGATACAATGCCATCAATCATTGCTAGCTGCCCGATTTTCAAATCACTATTCTTCACTTTTTGGAAGAGTAAATCGTTTTCTCCTTTTCTAGCGGTTTTAGATGTGCTAAAGCTGCTGGAGGTTTTTCAAGCAGCTTTAGATGTTGTGATCAAATGACGGCAAGAATCGAACCATGTATGTAATGCAATGTCATTAAACAACGAGTTTATAGTTCACCTTGTGAGAGGTTTTCGTATAGCACCGAATCGGGTGAAGCACATACACCATCAAGAGAAAAATCATGGAATGACAGCTGGTGATCAAGTAAAAAACAGATTCAACTGGAGAAATGACATCATGTAAATTAGATCTGAATATTTCAAAAAACCCAGCTCCTAAAAATCAACAGTTTCTTCTAGAATAAGAAAGCAATTTGAAGAACATACCTCGAGCCCGGTAAGTAACGATACTTTCAAAAAACATTTTATAAGCAGTAGCTGGGTTTATTACGAAAATATAGTGCCATGAAGGCTTATTCTCCACAGAACAGGTGATAAACGAAAGAAGAACTAAGAAAATGCAGACAAGGAAGGACACTAAAACAAATAGTCATCCTTCAATCAATGCTTCCCCTGTGTTATGTTGTAACTGCTCCGGAATAAGAGAATTAGGAATGGACTTACCTAGAGCTGCCGTCAAGGGGGAAGACGTAAATATTGAACAAAAGAGAGAAAGTAAAGCAAATGATATTGCAAGCAACAGGCACACCACGCTCATGAGCATAAAGTTGTAAGTCTAGAGATAATCAATTTTTAACGAATGTAAAACTTAACAATGCCCCAAAACAGTTAAGAAAGCTCACATGTAAGAAATAGAATGCGTTGAAGCTTTCAAATATACAAAGCACAGATATGTTACATAATACTGTTGTAAGCAGGTGGGATACATAAAAATCAAATTGCCCAGCACCCATAATCTCCATCAACATCTATGCGTTATATTGAAGTGAAAGAAAAAAAACGTTATCGTGACGATAACAGCAATCTTACTTTCAGACCACAGGATTTTTCTTTGGAAACCTCGTAACACCTGGAGACTGTAGTAGGAACTATCATTAGAAGAACCACTGCAAAAACAATTCAATAGACATTCGTCTAATAACATGAAAACCAATGTTAATACATATTATTCCGACTGCCTTCATGGGATATTACGCGTGTGTGAAGGCTAGATGAACTGATTTGTACGTTATCAAACTGAGACACAGTCACGCTCAATTAGTGAAGGGAAGCAATGAAGCAATGAACGCATTCGCAAAACTGCAAAAACTGCGACTTTTTATTGTGCAATCAATGAACTATTTATTCGTACTATAAATCGCTGTCCAACGGACGTATTGTGCACCGACTATTTATCGCCAAGGAACTTGAATCGCGATTACGAACCTAGCCACCTTGCACGTGCTAGCAAATCCATGATGCGTAAGCTGACACAGACCCGACCACTTGCATAGGCGCGTGTGACTTCAGCGCGGCGAGACCCACGATTGTCGAACGGGGGCGATCAGAAGCGCGGAAGACAAGGCTTCGATCTCATGGATTCCTCGTGTGCTTCGCCACTAAAGTTTTACTATGAGTTCTAGATCCCTTAGAACCAAAAATACGGCAAAATTATAATTAGGCATAAATGTTCAAACGGTTGCTGCCTTTAACGAGTCCACTGGCGTGGCAGCGTACCAGTACTACGTTTCTTCAACGTGACTTCAACTGTGAGGCGGGAAATTCGACGTACTTCGACTTCAATATCATTGAAAGGATGGCGATACACCGATTCAGTGGCCCCAAAAAGTTTTAAAAATACAACCAGTTAGCTTTAAAAATACAACCAGTTAGCCAAAGCAAGACGATCGGTGCAATGCTCCAGACCGTTCAAACGGCTTCGTTCTGTTCAAATACCTTCATTCCAACAAGGTCGCGTGGAGCGTTAAAAACTTTGAAACGCTCTGTCTGTTTCCTCCTAGAAGACCACATGCAGTTCTATGTAGTACTTTAATTCCACATTTCGTACATGTGCAGCTCCCAACCGATTAGTGATTTACTGATTACTGATACTCTTTGCTGTACTCTTTACTGATTTGGCGCAAGTGTGATGTTCTTGAATACACCTCGGAAACGTCTTGTAAATTTTAGAAACGTTTTGAATGCTAAATTAAGGTAAAGGGTGTGTCACTTCACGGATCGCGTCCGAGAAAATTCCACCTCAGACAAACATGTGCGATTTACTGATTACAAAGATATACTTCAGGTCTCGGTGTAACGTCGAGAGCCCCTTAACGGCAGTGTCTCACCTCAGGGACCAAGTCCGCCAGTCGAATATGTGCGAGCCGCTGAGCACAAAGATGTACTTTAAGTTACACGAAAACCTCGAAAACCCCATAAGTTACGGGTTTCTTTGGACGAGAGGATTCATTTCGTAGCTGAAGCTTGCGGAGGGTGCGGCATGTTTCCAGCACGACAATGTTTGTTCATTCGATAATAGCTACTGCTGAGAAGTTCATTTTGATGGGCAACCTCAACTTCCCAGCTTCGCTTTTGCTAGCTTCCTAGCAGATAAACTCGTCCGCTCCAATATGGAATCTGGCCTTCGAAATAGGGTTTTTGACAGTTTTTTCGGGCTCCAAGCATATCTTTGGAATCAGCGCGTCGAGTAGGACCTGATTCCGTTGATATCACGTTGCCCTTCATGAGGTGAGACACTGCCTTTAAGTTGCGGGATTCTCTGGCAGAGTTCCGAAATTCCTAACCATTGGACGAGAGGCTTCATTCCACAGTAAAATCTTGGTGACCGTGAGGCATGCTTTCCCAACACGGTAGCAGTTGTTCAGCCAATAATAGCTACTGCTGGCGAATTCATTTTGATGTGCAATCTTCAGCTCTCATCCGTTTCTCCTAGTTTTCTAGCAGGGAATCCAATATTAAATCTGGCTCTCAAAAAGGGTGTTTTGATGAGGTTTTTTCAGGTTTCAAGCACATCATTGGAATCAATGCACTGAGTATGGCCGGTATAGCTGGATTCTGCTGATATCCAGATACAAATGATGAAGTGAAACACTGCCTTCAATACGTAATGTAGCCATCAAACCTTTCTTTCTAAACTTCTTCCTTTCTATATATGTATTAACGTAAAATTCCATCTAGAATCATTCCTCTTACTCGAAATACCAATTATTTACGTTTGTGTAAACATGACTGAACTCAGATAGAGTATACATTCTTATCAGTAGTGGACGCAGGAGATGGCCCCCCCTCCCTCGAGAATGTCGCCAAATTTTCGAAATTACGTTACAATACAAAAAAACCTTGCATCAGTTTATTTTTACTTGTTTATTTTTATAATTTTTGATTTAATTTTTATTAATATAATAATAATTGGTAACGGTGACGTGTACATATTGCACACACAATACCGAACGATAAGGAAACGAGGAAGGAAAAAGGCGCGAAAAATAAAGGGAGAGAGGAAGAGACGAGGTGCCAGTAAGCAACTAAGAGGTCCTCAACTACTACATTTCCCCGGCAGCGATTTTTATACCTCTTTACTTCTCCTTAGCACCTGATTGATGACTAGCGCGCGGTGAGAAAAAAGTGGTGGTCACCGCTGAGTTGTCACGAAGGGCTTTCGATGTGCTTTTCCCACACTGAATAAGCTGCCACAGTCCATTTTGATTCGCACCGTGAGGACGTGTTTTACATAATAAGGAGTTTTACCCGTCGTGAATGTTCTTGTCCACCTCCTTACACCATGTAGACCATCTATACGCAGAGTGGATTGTCGCAAACTAGGAGAAGGTCTTCCTTCGCGTTCCTTAATTTTTATTAGATAACAATGTTCTATCTCAGTTATTTTTATATAGTCTGAACCATACCGATATAAAGAACTTCTCCGCTAGAAATGAATGAAAGTCGACGAGAGACTCCCAATTTAAATCGTTTTGAGAAGCCATTGGTTGTTCTCTGCAAAGCACAGCTATTGACTCAAGTTGTACAGACTTGTTGCGGTTGCGGTTCCAGCAAAAGATGTAAGAGAACACAGGATCATGTCCTTTCACACATCATCGTGAGCAAGTTTCAACAAAGTTACCGTTATGAGGGGTATAAGACAGGCTATGAAAGCACAACTAGAAAACAGTTACGTAAAAAGGAAATATAAGTTACATGGTGTGAAGGCTAACTGATTACTTGCATGTTTTTACTTAATATTTGTTACTACTCTGATGTGCGATGGTGATACATTTGGTTAGACTTTGTGTTTGACAGAACACTTTAGGGGTTGAAATTTTTCTTGACAATACACTTCCCAGGAGAATAGGTCAAGAGTCTGTTTGGCAATACAAAAAGAGAGTGAGGACATTTTTTGGATGTTTGGCCATGCAAGATGAGAGGGAATGTGCTAGCGAGATAAGGGACCGACAATGTGGGATAACACATTCATTTCATGCTTAGTTAGAGGTTAAGCCAACGTCGACACGGATGGCTCAGCTGGTAAAACACTCCGAAGACTGATATTATGGAACGATTCTTCATGATACCGGGATCAGGGTCAAGCGTCTGTTGATAAATTATCAATGGGGGGGGGGTCGTATGGTGGGTGGATGAAGGGGAGGGGGTCGCAGAGGGGGGATCGTGGTTGTGGTGCAGAGTTCGTGTATTTCTTTCAGTAGTAGTGCAGCCATGTCTCGTGACGAGGCTGAATTTTGGACAATCATTTTTGTTCACATGTATTGCCTGTCCTGCACATCCCTCAAAGCCGAAAAAAAGTATTATTATGGACGCTACCCAGAAGTGCGTGCTTTGCCTCCAAGTTTCAGCTATTCAGCTCCAATAGGAAAGATTCAGCACAGGAATTACGGAAGTAATGTTCAGTCGATAAAAATGGCATTTTTACTTGTTTTTATCTACCAGATCGGAGCAGGAAGTATGACAAATTCAGAAAAGTGAACCACACTGCTTGAGAGCGCAAACATCGACTAATTAAAACTGAGAAAAAAAATGGCATCTCGACTGGCTAGATCTCCTGCGATTCATGTTCAACTACAACCATGCCTCCAAGCCAGCCAAAATTTTAGGTTAAAATTTTTGCACGTTAGTACTGTCAGTCCTACTCAGTCCTCCAAGCCGATAAAAAGCCATTCTATGGATCCCTCCCAACTGTAATTTACCCCCAAGTTTCAGGTCTCCAGGTCCAAGAGAAAAGATTCAGCACGAGAACTACGAAGATGAGGTTTCGTCGATAAAAATGGCCTTTTTTTACATGTTTTTATCGACGGAGTTGAAGCGCGGTGGAAGCAGCGGCGGAAAAAGGGGCCGTACAACCTGAAAGCGCAAACCCTTGACTATTTAAAACTGAAAAAAAATCGGCGCCTCCAGCGGCTTCTTCTCCTTTTATTAATGTCCATCCACAATCCATGCCCTCTGAGCGAGGCAAAATTTTAGGGGGACATTTTTACACGTTCGTATTGCTAGTCCTGCTCCGTCCTGCAATCTGATTTACTGTCTTTTCGATATTTTTCAGGACAAATTCGAAGCAAATCGCTCGATTAAGTCTGAACTCATGCTTTCAGAGCTATGTTGGCCAACCGCGTACATTTCAGCCTTTTGCAAAAATTCTGGATAGAGAGGAGATCGAACCCTTGACGGTGTACGCGGTGGCTACTCCTACTGCTGCTAGAACGTTTGAATTTGAAGTCGAGTGATGTTTATAATTTCGTTCTCACTTCTTATCTCTCATTTGAAATTTGTGTAGGAAAAGGGAGGGGTCGTATTTTCGGCGGCTGAAAGGGGGGGGGGGGGGGGGGGGGGG
>KN729422.1:0-10425 GCA_000816745.1 Ancylostoma duodenale
TGATTGTGAGATCAAGGCTCGAATGCATTATTCAAGGGATGGGTAATGTCATACCCATAATTTTGATTACCCATGGGCATGTAGTAGCTGGGGCCACACAGCATCATTGACATTACCCAGGTAAACGTTTCAACACCCAGCAAACTTATGCAAGTTAGCACGGGCTTTACTCTGGGTAATCACAATAAGCATGCCATCTATGTTCAGGGCTTGGATGTATTATTGTGATTACCCAGAGTAAAGCCCGTGCTAAACTGCATAAGTTTGCTGGGTGTTGAAACGTTTACCTGGGTAATGTCAATGATGCTGTATGGCCCCAGCTACTACATGCCCATGGGTGATCAAAATTATGGGTATGACATTACCCATCCTTTGAATAATGCATTCGAGCCTTGATCTCACAATCAGTCGATGGATCTTTGCAAACTGGTACGATATCGGTGACGCCAATGAGTTATAGAGGTTCCCCTGCTCCTAACTTCACCCAAAGGAAAGACCTAAAAACAGGTTTTTCGGCGTTTTTATGGGGAATGATGTATACCGTAGTGATTAGCTTCTCCTGGCGAATCCAGCTAAATAACTATTTTGAAACAGAAAGTGAGTTGATACACTGCCATTATGAAGATTGGCGGGGGAGATTTAACAGAAGAGGCATAGCTTTTCAATAGAAATGTTGATGAATAGATTGCAAAAGAAAGAAAAGAAATAGAAAGAAAAGACATAGAGATGTCATGACAGTGCACCGCATTCTATAGAGGGCCGGCCTATCAAAATCCAAGAAATCTGCCCACGGCCCTATTCCCAGCCGTTACTCCCGCGAAGTATAATACCTGCATTGGAATCCAATCCTGGTTCGCTAAACCGTTCTTCGCCTTCTTCAAACCAGCAAAGAATGAACGAATGGTGGCATGACTGTGCTGATGAGCTAGCTATAGGGAGACAGGTACTGTCTCGAACATGCCATTCAACAAAGGCTAATGCAATTTATAATGAAGAAAAAACCTTTACTACGATATTTTCTATCACAAGAGGATACTGAAGAGTCAGAGGCATCGAAAGAGAATGGAACGGTAGCGAGATCTCATGTTCTATGAGGGAATAATATCACATTTCTTTGAATATTCAGCTTCTAAACGTCGAAATATTGCGATCAGTTCATCCAAATAAACTTCGCCACGACCCTGAACGAATAGGTTCCAGCTTTTCAAAGCCAGAAGACTTAAATGGTACGTCTAATTACCTGATTATCTCTTGTACGAACATTTACTGTACCATTCTTCATTTCCTTTTGTCCTACGACAATAATAAAGTTGAACTGAGCCTGCATTGCTCGGCCGATCTGTTTATTTAGTGTATCCGGGCAACATTCGTCGAATTCTACCTGAAGTTTCTGAGCGCTCTCGTGAAGAACACAAAAATTTTGAAGTCAAAGTGTCATACACTACCTCATATCCTTCACCGTACAGTTTATTCTTCACTTCACGAGCGTAAGCATTTACAGATTCATGGATTGTAATTATCTTTGCCTGAAAGATGCTGTATTAAATCGGACAAATGGTAGCGAATTAATAAATAATTAACTGCTTGAAAACAGCGCCGCTCACCGATGTGATTATAAAATCTATATTTGCTATACTATAAAAATTTTGGAGCAGAGAAAGGAGCCAGAACTTGAGAAAATTGGGAAGGCGCGAAAACGGTTCGGCCATATATTTGCTTATTTACTTGTTATAAACTAAACATAATTAGTATAGTACTATAATTATGAACAAGCCTAAGAAAATCTCTGGATCGGTCATGAGTCGTCATTATGGTCAACCAGAGAATAAAGAGCATAATGAACTGGATGTAGTATAGTTCTACTCAAAATTTTCCATACAACAATGAATGCACCGAAATCATCATCACTTTCCTTCGAATTCTGGGTCAATCCTCCCTCATACCACTGTCCGACAAACCGAAAGGTTAGAGTATTTCGTGAGGTTAACACCTATAGTGGAAGTTTCAGCAAATATTTGGCCACCGATTATTCTACCTTAAAGACCAAGCTTAAAGAAATTACCAGTCAGACATTGGTTTTACGTTTCGCCTGACCACTGACGGCAAAATCAACAAATAAGTAATGGGAGGAATATTCCTCAAGGATATGGGTAGATCAACCCTGTGAGCACTGCTCTGCTCAGTAACACTATAAAAAAAAACTTGATAATTCTGTCGGTATTACTGTGAAGAACACTATGCTATGAATACCACCCCATGCCATCGTATGTACTATAAAGAACCTAAAATGAAAAAAAAAACGAAAGAAAACGAATGAGGAATTGTGTTTGTCCAACTAGGGTCATAGTTTTCCTGGATTTCTTCTCGTTTTGCTATAACCAACCTAAGCTGTTACATACTTTTCACATTCTAGCACTCCGGCTGAAAATGTCCCGTTTTACATAAATATTCTACAACTGATAATTTCCATCTACTTGCAAACCTCCCAGTAAGTTCGTTAGTCACGTAGGTTTCCCCAGAACTTGTGTGGGATACGTCGCAGAATTTCATGTCGCCCAGCGAACAGCTCTTAAGGTGGCTCGATGACCTCTTCGATGTGTGCTGAACGCAATTTAACGTGCGTGGAGCGTAGAAGAAGAGGTATAGAATGTTCATCCAACCTTCTTTCCATCCAGAACCATTTCTTCCAAAGGGTGGAGGCTCGGGATGGTACATTTTTCTTTTTTTTTGTGAGGAAATTGATAGAGGTGTGGGGTGGGAATCGCTAAGAAGAAGAAAAAAAAACCGGTCATTGACCTTGTCTTTGTTTTATGGTTTTACCGGGAAGTATTGAAGACATTTATTGTTCAGCTTGCTAAGTATGGGTGTAACTTCTTTTTGTGAGAAATTGGATAGTGGGGGGGGGGGACCGGTAAAAGAAATACCGGTCATTGATTTTGTCGATGTTTTGGGGTTTTACCGTGAAGTATTGAAGACACTTATTGTTTAGCTTGCTAAATGTGAGTATAACGAGTCAGGTTGATTTTTTGAGAGTTCAGAACTGCTTGTGAAACCGTCTGAATTGTATAATCTGTTAGTTCAGAAAGGGCCGATGGAATGATCTTGTCTGCAGTTACGACCTCTGCATGGGTGTCGACCAGCTGATCTAATTTCTACACTTTTTCTGCAAGTACCGATATGTATGTGGTGTGATTCCCGCCATTTTGATGTTTCCCTTCTACCATTTAATCAAATCTCCTTCCAGACCGCATTTTCAAGGTTTTGCTATGCTCAGGTCTTTGCGGCCCCATATTCTGCCCATGCTGGATAACCGTTATGGACATTTCTCCCAACATACTGGGGCAAACCACACGAAAAATCGATAGAATCAATAGATCAATGATCACCATACAGAATGGTCGTCAGATTCGTGATAATTCAGCATGCTAGGTTTGCGTAGTGCGCATATTTTGATCGGGATTGGAGCAAAACTAATTGTAAGAAAAATCGATAGAATCGGTCAACGAATTGATAGCTTCCGATTCATTTTTGCTTCGTCATCTCGTTTGCAGATGCCTTCTATTCGTTTAAATTTGGCGCCAATCGCGTCGCCTAAATTTTTGAAAATAATATTTCCCAAGGTATATAGACACCAGTGGCGGAAGCAAGGGGAGGCGTCCCCCTTCACGAGAATGGGTCGTCGATTTTTTGAAATTACTTTGTAAGGTGGATAAAAATGCTTTATAAGCTTAGTCTTATCGTTCATCCTCATTATTATTTTGGGCTATTAATTATTAATTATTTAACGTTGAAATTAATATTTTTAGTAATTTTTTTATTCCATCTGCGTCCACGGAGGTGCTACTTTTTTGCCCACGCTTCTGCTAACTAGCGATTCCTGGGTCCGGCACTGATAGATATATTGCATACATTCGAACAAGTCATAACTAAATAATTATATATAGCGTTCATGTGCATGACATTATATAGGTTTATGTAAACATATTATAATAAAAATAAAAGTAGTAGCGTAATAACAAAGAATAAATCAAGCTTCACCTGTCGAGGCGAAAGCCAGAACGGCCACTTTCCGCCGCAGTTCTCTGCCAGTATAGCTATCATTCTCTCGACTGAGCCCAAGATCGCACGATGGATTATGACCGGTCGCTGCTTCTCACCTTTCTCACTGAAACACCAACTAGTATAAAGTGGCGTCGGCATCCTGACTCAGTTTGGATTCTTTCGTCAACATCGCCTCGCATCCGCTGCGCAGTACCGCTGCGACGCGGTTTTGTTGTGATGACCTGGTCCGATCCTGGCGATCATTGTCCATTCAAACGCGTCAGGGCCAATATGCATGTAGGAAGATGTTAGAGCCAGCCATGAGCGCAGTGGGATTGCATTGCGGCGCGGTTGCGAGGCGGTTGCGAGACAATGCCAACGAAGGAAACAAAATTGACCGCGACTATGCATACAGCAATACAATACCCAAAATTTGAACAAAGAAACGAACTCGAAATAGCTGAGGTCAAAACGCTGAGGCAGCTGGAAGTCCAACTGAATAGTAGCGCATTGGTGATTGCGTCCCAAAGAGTCCTTGATGGTGATGTCGATCTGTGTCAGATATCATAGGGATGTTTTGTAGGCAGCAAAAGGGCATCAGAAACAGTACCTTAGGCCCATAGAAGGCACCATCCCCCTCCTTCAACTCCCACGACTTGCCAGAGTCACTTAGAGCGGCTTTGAGAGCAGCTTCAGCTTCGTCCCATGCCTGCAAGTAAATTTAGGTTATCACTGCAGTTGAAATAAAGGTTGGTGGTAAAACTCTCACCGAAACTTCTCCAAGAAAATGTTCAGGGCGAGTGGCCAGATTTAGCTTGAATGTGAAACCAAACACTTCTTCGTAACAATATGAAAGGAAATCCAGACAGCCCTGAAAGGTTTAGGCAGCTGCGTGAACAAATGACCTTATGAATATTGAAGTGGCCCTTGAATAAAGAAAAAAGGAAACCAGAGAAACAGATGGAGAAAAAAAACTTGTATAGAAAGACTATGCTAATACCTTTAAAATGATATTTTTCACTTGAAATATACAATCTTAAATTAAGACACCATCTCACTTTTCCTTGGAGATTTCTATTCAGTTGGAATCGCACGAGACGCTGATCACAACGGTATACACCATTCGCTGTAAAATTGTACAGAAACCCTTTATTCAGCCCTATATTTTGAGGAGAGCTAGGGCGGGGTATCCGTGCGGTATTGGACTTGTGCTATGTGGGCAACCTCTAGGCTTCTTAAACACGTTCGACATGTTTGATCTGGTCAATCGATAAGATCCGCACTGGCATGCAGTTATCAATCGATGGCAGCGAACGTGTCGATCACGCTGGAGGATTGTGACCGGCATAGGGTGGTACATGACAGAGGTCCGCGTGGGAGCCCCACCCAAACTCTCCCCAAAAGAGACTTTTTAGAATCGCGTTTTTAGTATTATTGGCGCGAATGATGTACATCATTGTGATCAGCGCCCCTTGACGATCCTAGCCTTGTAAAAACCTTGAAAACTAAGGTGAGATTAGACAATGCCATCAGATGTTGATAATGCAGGTAAGTTTCTTTATCACTGGGTCCTTTACCAAAGAGAACTTACCCGTATCTCTTCTCCTATTTGATCTTTCCGACAGAATATATGAGCATCATCCTGTTGGAAGCGACGTACTCGAGTTAGCCCTGTGAGTGATCCGGACATTTCATTCCTAGAATATGACCATTTCTTGGCGCATTTTTAGAGTAATTGTGTAGTTCAGGGCTGGCTTGCACTGCAGAGTTTACCCACGGCTTATTTCTCCATATTCTGATATTCACCGAAATGTTTACCCAGGTGTGAAGGGGTAAACAGGTGGTGAGTATGTTCCAAGGATAACTTGTGCATCGATCGAGAGCAGATTCAAAAAGGTTCCTCACAATATTTTTCGTGGCGGTCACTTAATGGAAATGCTACTCAAGGCCTGGATGCATCACTGAGATTACCCAGGGCATACCTGTTGACGCTTGTTAGTGCTGGGTAGGTTTATGTGGTGTTGACACGTTTAACCTAGGCAATCTTAATGATGCATACGGCCAGAGACTGACGAAACCCTCATGCATCACTGATTTACTGTTACCCTACTGCTTCTACTGAGTACATAACGTTACCCCTGGGTGATAGATTACCCTGATAGTTATACATATCGGCCCAGGAGCCAGATACATCATTGGAAGGCTGTGTAATCTCATAAACATGGATGTGATTACCCATCGGTAGCAGCTGGATATATAGGCGAGGGTAAACATGTTGGTGGGTGCCAGGTAAAGGGTAAATTTGAGTGCGTTAACACGTTTACCATTGGTAATTGCAATGATACCTCCAAACAGAGGCTTGATCTCACCTATGAAGTACACCGAAATCCGCGAATCGAATGGGTAACTCGTTGTAAGTGCGCGGTTCATGGCTGTACATAAGGCAGTGACCAGGACAATTCATAGGCTTCAATCCAAATTGCTCGCTATCTAGGTCGAACCTTGAAAAGATGGCTAGTACCAAGAGACGACATAGCATGAGGCGAAAACTGTACTTGAACATGTTATCACAGTAATGCTGCCAATGTCCGGATGTCTGCCACAGCTTGCAGTTGTACATATTTGGAGTGATCACCTTTAAAAACTGGGTAACTATGAATTAGCAGGAAGGTAACAAAGCCATCCCAACCTCTTTGAAGCCACGCTTCCCGTATTCCTTCCTGATGAAACTAATTAGCTTGTTGTAAATATGAGCCCCTTTCGGGTACCAGAAAGCTGATCCTGGTGAAAGTGGATGAAAGAAAAAGAGCTGCTGATCGCATCCAACTCTACGGTGGTCACATGCAGATGAGTTTTTCTGGAAAACTACAGCTTAACCTTAATCAGATGAGGTAGGTCCTGTAGGCCCTGAGGGTCACGGAACAGTGTTCAGTACAAAGACCTCTTAGGTCTCTCCAAACTCTTTAATCGGAATAAAAATTCAGATGAGCTTTGCGTTAAGATTCCGAAATTATGAATTCTCATGTACGTAATTGGTTTCCCTGCCGAAATTAACATTTTTATTTCAAAATCCTACAGAAATCCTACCATAATCTTACGAAAAAGCAGTACAAAAGGTGCAAAATGAATATGGTATTTATGTTCAACATGAATAAATTTCTGCTCAAAATTTGAGAGAAGTCTAAGAGATGCCCCTATCTACAGTGCGTCTACTGTGATCCTATGGGTAACGTACGAAGCTAATACGAAATTCGTACTCAACACTGGAAATGGTAATCTATGCGACTTGGAGAAAATTGTTTTTGAAACACCCTCTAGGTCAAATAGTGCTGGAATTTTAGACACATACCTCTTGGACACTCTCCATCACCTCATCAGAAGGCATCTTTTTCCAAGATTTTGTGGGAGAAGTTACTGTGACTGGAAACAGTAATGGTCCTTTTACTAATTTCCGCACACCGATCGTGAACGTCTTGGATAGCTGGAATAAAATCAGCTCGGCAACCAATAGCTCTGAGATGAAAGCGGAATGGGTGAGTGATTACGCCTAATTACAGTCGAGGAAGGAGAAGTCAGCGTTCTAGTGAAGGAGCGTTATGGGCCAAAAACAGCTTGCATATTGCATCAGACTCACATGAACCTCGGAAGCGTTGTGCAAGGACGAGTCAGAATGATGCAATACCCTGCCGGACTCGTTCCGCGCGTTCCGGCTTCCAACACTTAACGGACCTGCAAGATTCTTCATGCCAGATTTGCTGTCTAGAAACCGAGGTGTATGAGCGTCATCCTGCTGGAAGCGAGCTAGCTCTCCCAAGTGATCCTGACATTTCGTTCCTGAAATGATAGAACCCTGTCGGGACGTTTACTTAGACTAGTGGTGAGGTTCAAGCTGACATAGATCAAAGTCCACCTTCCCATTGACATGTACCAAGACTGTATCATAGGTCAGATTTGTGCATCTACTTACATACTGTTATAGTATAGTATTTGTTTAGATAAGCTCCAACAAATCGCATTATTCCACTTACCTCTATAACCCTCCTCCTTTAAGGAACGGATTTGAAGCCTTGAAACATCCTCAACGCCAGATATTCTGCGGAGCCCGTTTGGGGCCGGTTCGCGAAACTATGACGTCACACAGAGATTTTTTGCCTTCAGTAAAACTTCTTTTTTTTCCGAAGTTCCCCTGAATTTCTAAAATGGCGCTGGTGTCGCGCTCCTAAATAGTACAGAGCAGACCAAAAATACGATAACAACATGCGTTTTTCCTCGATTATTGGACGCTCACCAGCCGCGAGCGTAAGGAGATCAGCGGTTATAGATATGCCGTCGCCGGGATAGAACGGTGTATCTATAATCACTGATCTCGGTCTTTTTCTAGAGAGGAAAGGACAGCCTTCATGCAAAATGATCGTTAACTGGATGAAGCGAAGTGGGGCATGGTTTGAACCACGCTTGGCTGTTTTATTTTCAAAAAGGCAAAACGAGCTGGCGCTAGGCAGGTGGATGATAAATGTCCGTAGACGTTATTTCTCCAAGCGTCGCTGTGTAAAGTCTACTGTTTGTTATAGTATCACCTTTTCCTGTATTTCACTCCAATATTGATCTAAATTTTGTTCGAGTAGTGCTCCTTCCTCGGGATCATTGCGTTTCATTTGCTCAAAGGCTCTACCTCGGACCCGTGCTCCACGTTACCTCTGGAGTAACTACACTCCGGAAAAAAACTCCCCCGAGTCAGAGCGGCGCTTTGCGGTTCCAGAAGATGTGCTTGTTGCTTTGGAATCACTGTGATGTGGTTTAGTTAGATCTCTCGAAAAACATTGGAAAAAATGAAGTACTGGCGCAACCAGTAGGGCTCAGACGGCATGAAAAAGGGAGGTAAAATCTATTCAGGGAAGTCAAGTAGGCAAGCAGTAAAAACCCACAAGCAGTGAGCAGAGACCTAACGGAGAGAGGCCGACTCCGAGGGAGGCGACTATTACCAAGACTCCAAGTAAAGCAACGGTAGGTTGTACGCGCGGATTTACACGACACCTTTTCCGCTAAATTAGGAGGATGAAGAAATCGAAATAAATTAAAATCAAGGTCAATGAATCATACGCCTGATACCTTGATTTCAGTTATCTGAACTGTTCAAAGAGTTGGGAAATCAGTTGATAAAATGTTTAGCGAAACACGAGATTAGTATTACTCTTTATTAGCCAACGTTTTGGCGGCTTCGCCTTCTTCAGGGCCTGAAAGGATCAAACGATCTATGAGGGTAGCCGCACGAACGCCTCTTCAATCATACATCAGAAAGAATCCATACTCCAAAACACGCAAACTCCTTGAAAGTCGGAATCAGGGATGTGCGTAACAAAAATTTCAATTTTCGTAAATCGTAAATCGTAAATTTTCCAAAATCACCGTAAACCGTAAATCGTAAATCGTAACTGAAGGTCCGGGTGACATCGACAACATGGTGATAATTTCAACTAGTTTCATGAAAAGTCTTTCTCCAAACGATCTGAGATGTGTATCTAATGCAGAACTGACTTCCACAAAACTTCGTCATCTTATCCTTAGAGTGATAACTTCATGAATGGACAACTTTTTTCTCGATGTTTTAAGCGGGCTATCTAGTTCTAAGAGTATTATTTGTCACTGCAGTGGAGAAAAATCTCTTTATCCTAATCAGTGTTTCCGAAGTGAACGTGGTCGATGGTTCTATGCGTTTTCGTGAGAACCCGTTCACACCTGCGGGGTAGGTAAATTGGTACCAGAGGGGCCTGAAAGAATGAAGTGCTGACTCGGTATCTAGTGCTCCCAGCAAGTCATTGTATACTTTACAATGTATAGGGCGCATGAGCATTTAATACCTCTACGATTATCAGATAAAGTCAAATGTGTAGTGCATCTCAGAAAAATTTTTTTTCACGTTTTATCAAATTGTTTATGGCCACTACTAATTGGTTTCAGAGCTCGATCAGGGCGAACCTTCCCGCGCACGACATCACACCGAAGTTGAAGTCAGAAAAACAAGGCAAAACCTTTTGCAGAACGACAGAGACTTGGCGGACAGTTCGTTCCACCTACAAAAGCTTAAAACCGCCAGGAAAAGAAAGCTAAATCTGCGGCTATTGATGTTCTTGTGGTACTTCATTCGAGCCTTTGATTCCCACTGTTTGAGCAGATCTTCTTTACAGACTCGGTAATGAAATTGATATGAGCCGCCTTCTTAAAATTATGGAAACTACAAGCAAAACTACGCGATTTCACCCTTAGTATTGCCGCAAAATGAAAACACAGACAAATCATACATATTTGCACCCTAAGCACGAGCGCTATGACGAGACTTCTTCCTTGTAGTTATTTACGATTTTGTTACGAAATTTAAATTTTTAA
>KN729423.1:0-11086 GCA_000816745.1 Ancylostoma duodenale
TATGTCAAACCAACAAAACTAAGCAGCGTTTACAAAGCATTTGCAAGGATGACTAGCTATTATGACTACTTAGCGCTGGAGGGCGGAAACATTTTCACATACCTAATACATATGCAGTTCTCATAATAATAACAGTAAATTATTGCTGCTTGGGTGCATTTAGGAGATTATTTGCCACCAGAAAATGCTAGAGGAAAGTCTTTCCTCTTAAAAGGTTCTTTTCTTGTGAATGCAAAAAAGACTTACAGAGGGTCAAAGGATTTCTTACCACAAAATGAAAAGTTCAGTGCGGTTAGCAGATGGTGTTACCGTAATTTCGAAGTAAAATAAAATGTGGTCCGCGCACAATTATGTATTTATTTTGAAGATAACCACCTATGTGATGAGGGGCCGCATGGATTATTCAGATTACCCAGGATTGTGCAGAAACTTCCCGACTCACAAATCGTTAGCAAGGCGTCACCTCGTTTACCCTGGGTAATCCGAATTATGCGTCCAGACCCAGGGTATACTTATCAGTGCCGACTCTGGGCTCAAAGAGGATGATTCGAACAACTAATACTTAGAAATTACGGTGGTACTGCCTGCTCACCGGACTTAACTTTTGATCTGGTTTTCTTACCAAATAGAAACTACAGTAATAAGCTACTTTTGAGAAATATCGTCGAAGGCCTAGGTAACACTACCAATCTGACCACAAACCATGGAATTCGAGCAATTTTCATTCAAAAAGAATGTTTGCGCTCGTCAAACGTCCTCAAAAAAATCAAGTGCTCGCATATTCACACTCACCGTCGTCTTATGTTCTTCAAAGGGATTCGGAAATTGAGAAGATGGAGCTCCAAGTAGGTCAACAATGCTGCCTGCAAAAATAAGGTTAGGAGCCTTCTCAGCACGTATATTAAGGCAATAAAAAATTGTAAGTAAAACCTTGACTGGGGTCCTGTTTCTTGTTTTCAACCAACGGGAAGAGATCCTGGACGGAATATCCGGATGTGTCTGTCAGAAGTGAGAATGGTTTACTCGCTACAATCAACGAACACGTTTAGATGGAAAATAAATTTTTCTCAGCCAATAAAGCAGAATTTACCGCTAGTGGATGGCTGCGCCTGAAAAGGCGCTGCTCGTGGAGGGGGAGCTAGCAGTGGGACTTCAGCTTCAGTGTCTATTAGAGTGGGCAACGGACCGATGTATATCTGCAAAGAATATGGAGGGTAGGAGATATGTGAAGTATAATAGGGAAGAAAAATGGAAAGCGAGTGCACAGAAAAAAAACATTCTGTGACCTAACAATGAAAATTTTCAGGAAATAATTGTATATACACCGTTCCGAGATATGTCAGCATCAAAGCTATCACCTTTGTGAATTCAGCTACGAAAAGAACATTCCCAAGGTAGCCACAGAACAACAGTCAAGATACTAATGCTACAGTGTCCAGAGTACCGCCCACCTTCTTTACCGCACCGCACCACCTATGCGGCGCGGCAGAGCAGCTTGGCGCCTGCGTTGCCACTGTTGGTGTTTAGTTTGTGTTTTTCTTTCCATCGCGAATCATGTTAATCAAATCAGTTAACTTAATTAACACCTTCCGTTTCAGATTTTCTTTCTCGACGGAGATGGCTCAAATTTTAGCCAGATTTGAGAATTTTACTCAAGTTTACCACTATTACTTATTACTATTATATAGGAGGATCTAGATGATCTGAACTACGTAGGTTCAATTTTGTTTATTTTGGCCAGCCAGCGACGCCTTGCTCAAAATCGATACCTACAGGAAAAATTGTTGGGAAAAGGGAGTTGCAAGGGGGGGGGGGTACACTCTTATTTAGGCATAGGCTTAGACTTAGGCGTAGGTTAGGGCATAGGCCTCGGCTTCCGAGATGAAGTCTACGACCAATCACAGGTTGCCCCCCACCCCTCAACTAACTTTCTGAAAAACTGCCGCTCAAGTGATGGCTGGAAACGTCGTTAAAGGTCCACGATAAGTATGTCCGAGCATTAGCCCACAGGCATACATTATAGCACCGACATAAAACCAAAAATCTGACCGTTGTTGAGTGGAAGGTGATTAAAGTCGTTTAAATTATGTATAGAGAAAAATTATCTTCAATACTCAAACTCTACTGTCTTTCTGTTGCAGCTCTTAGAAGATTACCAGGATGTCTCAGACTGATCGTGCTCCTCTACTCCTACCTTATTGAGCTGCTCCTTCTCGACTCCTTCAGGGCTGAGTTCATTCTCCGGAACCCCTAGAGGGCTCTCAGGCCTCTCCTCTTCTGGTTCCTGACTCTTCTCTTCAACAGGGCTTTCTCGACCAAAAAGAAACCTCTTCAACGACCCTTCCGGTTCATCTTCGAAGTTGAGGAGACTGGAATAAAAATGCTATCCATCAGCTAGTACATAGTGTTCAGCAGTACTGGTGGGACGTACTTTCCGACAGTCTCCTCCTCAGGATCCGCAGCTGGTAACTGCTGGTAATCATTATCCTTCTTCTCCTTCTCAATGCTATCTTGGCGAACTTTCTTCGCCACTTTTTTCGACGGTTCGATGAGATCCTGAAAATTCACGTCGTTTCAGAATTGGAATTTTCAGCAAATAATTCTACTGCCCACCGTTAATATTTCGAATTCATAATGTTGGAATGTGGAGAGATTAGCAGAGAGTGCAGTGTAGGCACGGCATGTCTTCTCGTAGTAGGCACAAAGCATTTCCAGATATTTCCCCAGAAGATGTGATAGTAAATTCGAACGAGATGCGGATAGAAGATCAACCTGGAAAATCCACTTGAATTAAGAAACATCTTCGAGAGGAAGACCAGCCTCGCCTTCTGCCGAGTGTCGACTTTTAGCTTGTCGAGTTTCTCTTTGTTCAACCGCACAGCAGACTGAGCTTCACGAAATTTCTCCAGCTGCCGGTCGGTGTCTGGATCTAACTGGAAATGGACTCACCTTTAAAGGGTATCAAGCGATTAAGAATTGCTAAACAATAGGTGGCAGTTTGACAAAGTAGCATGAAAAACAAGGAAGTTCCAATTACTTATATGTAGCATATGTATTTCACAACTAAGATCTCTGGGATACTTCACATCACTCCCTCGCCGGTTAGAACAAAATATTGCAAGTTCTTATGTCACAATTTGCGCTGAATATCTTTCTAGTATGGGAGTAGTTCCACCAAAATAACTGAGGCCAAATCGTCATAGATCTGAGAATACACCAGAAACCCTGGGTTAGAACCTCACATGTAGCCGATGAAATACTGAAAATTGAACGGTACCTAGCAGAATCTGAATCAATGAATAATTTCTGGAAAATATAGTAACAGAAAATATATGGAGGAATCGTTCAAAATTTGAAAAAAAAATGAACAGTAAAACGAGTAGAGCTACATCACAACATTACAATTTGGTAAAAATGAGACACCACTCGGTTTGAACACGACTTAAACGTGTTTGCAATTTGTTCGATTAATTTTTTAGTTTGCAAAGCCCATCATCATACCAGAGCAATCACTCTCCGGATATTATACAGGGAACTCCAAAAGGCCGTTTGCAAGAGACGGGACCGCGGCGCGGTGTTTCACTCGAGTTCTTTGATGCTGGCAGAAGCGGACAACCAGAGCCAGCATGCAGAGCCTCTGTGTCTCTGCTCAAGAGAGCCGCGCCGCGGGCCCACCTTTTTACACGAGCGTTTGGAGTTCCTTGCAGCTGGCAATCTTTCGGATTTTTCCATTCCTTTCATGAGGGCTTTCTGTGATAAGATTCAATCAAACACTGAAGATGAAATTTTCAGGGATTGATAGTCTGTTTAGAAGAAAAAAAACTAAGCACCAACAACATGTTATGATAACCTTCCCAAGGCGTACCACGTGAAAAAAAAGTCAACGATGCCTTGCCAAACCATGGTCAAATTATGCCATTTTCATGTGAAAATAATCAAACGGAAACCTCTTCGCTCGTCTTCTTCATCCACAACAAGCTTCCGCGATACTCTAGCCGTGCCCGCTCGACAGCTTCAACAGTCTGTGAGCAGTCGAAAATCGCTCGCTCGGCGAACACATGCAGCTCTTGGTAAAACCTATACGTGAAGATTTGGCCCACGATGCAATACTGCTTACATTCTTAGCTGAGCTGGAACGCTTATTGTATACATCATGCATCCGGACATACCTGAGCAAAGGTACTCGAACGGCAGCGAGTTGATGGCTGCTGAACAGCATCGCACGTCCGAGGGCGACCATCATCCGGCCGGTTTCCTCGCGTTTGTCCCTCTTCCCTTGCTCCTTGAGATATTTCCCGAGCTCGTTCTCACACAGAATGGAGTCTGAAAATGTAGTTTAAGGAAATACTACCCTCGGAAAATCTCAAATAGATATTTCGAGCTTCTTGATACATTCTCTTTTTAAACGATACATCTCGGTTAATTTGTATCAGCCACGATTTCCACGGCGGTATATGCCAGTATCAGTTATTGTCAATACTGTTAATAGCTGGGTTACTTCTGATAGTCTTCATAAACAAGCACAATGGCAATCACTAGATCCGCGACTCTCCAGTGGCGATGCTATGTGTGATCATTTACATTTTTAGTAAAATCGCAGTGATTACTTCGTTCCCTCAGTGGCAGTCGTGGCGATGGAATCGCTTCCCAGCAAATAAAGCCACTACCTTACGGCAAATCGTATCACTTTCTTTGTGGTGTGCATTGATTAAGCCAGTGTAGTGGTGGCCGATGGTTACCTAATCAATAAATCGAGCGAAAAAAAAAACGCACAGTCCTTCCTCCTTGTGCATGAATTCAAACATTTTCCTTCGAAACTACAGAGCCCTCCCCAGGTTTGTAGTCCATCTCTAGAGAAAAAAGTGCGGCTCCAACGTTATGTGATTGGTGCATTCAGACGCCTTTTCCCGCTCTTGGAAAATCACTCTTAAGGTAGCTAATGAAGGACGAATTAATAAAGGTGGGGCAGGGATGAGGGAAGTACACGGACCAATCGCAATACAGTGGCACCGCCCAGTTTTCCCATACGATGTGGAACACCCGCTGAAATTCGCGTTACGCTCAACCAATAATTTTCTCATTGGGAGCATTCACAACTATTCCCGAAAACAAATGCATATAATTTAAATTTCGTGGAAGAACAGAACGATATCGCTCAAGAGGAGAATCATGATTTCCTACACACGACCTCCAGAGACTCCACTCCTCACCTCCCGCACCCACAGGGGGAAATCGAATTATAAACAGGATTTTCCACACGTCTAAAAAAACTTCCTATGCAGTTCCAACTCCTTTACATAAGCTATCGTTCAAACGATGTCCGTTGCTTCTCTCCCCCTCTTCAATAGACGTGTTCTCTGCGGCTCAGTTAAGCCAGGGCATTTTAAAGACAAGCGGAGTGAGCTCTAGAACAAAATTCATTAATTTCGTGTGGAAACAACTGTCAGTAGGTGCACCTACATTTCAGCCAGGTTTTCCTCTCTTCTCATCAATTTGCTGAGAAGAAAAATGCTCAAGCACAACCTGTCCCAAGACTGAAATTGTCGAGAGAAACGGGTGCTGTTTGCAAAAACGCACCCTCTCTTCATTTTCTCGTCAGTCTGCTCTTTCGCACATCATTAATATACGGGCAATGCAATGCATTTGTTCAGTGGCAAAGCGTCCGGTGATGGCGAAGCCGTCAACAACCAACGAATGGGGAAAATGAGTCGTCAGACAGCAGCATTTTCCCTACGAGGAGTTCGAAAACAAATAAGGACAACGCTGGACTGGTGCGTGGTCGAGAAGTCGCAACGAAGTGCACTCCTCATCCGAAATTTCTGGCGATTGACTTCCAATAATAGAACCACAAATAGGCCCGGAACGCATGAACGTCACGAATGAGCTCTTGAAGTTGTCACGTCATTCGGTTTGAAAAACTCTGAAAGTCAATTACCAGGATGGAATGGGGAAAGACGGAGTGTCATTAACAGATCCCCAAACACTGCTAAACTGGAATTCACATAGCAACGGCTTGAAACACTTAGAAGACATGAAAAGCAGTTCAAATACGAAAAGAAAAGAGAAGTATAGATATAAACTGCGGTTTAAACATGCAGTGATGTGGTTGTGGCTACAAAAAGTTTTTAAAATGAGAACAAATTTTCTGAAACATGTTTTCAAAAATGAGAATAAATTTATGAAACAAGCATCTGGGGGGAATGACATGAGAGGTTTTGCTCTCAAAAGCTGTGTGAATCCAAGAAGTAGTCCTCATTCATTTCAACTCTGCGAGTCCACTTGAGTATCTACGATCCAGCGAGATCATAAAAAATCCTGAGATCCAAGATAACAACTGGAAAGTCAGAATTCGTAGCTTGATAAAGCATCCCTCTGCCGTTTTTTTTTTCAGGAGAAGACCTTCTCCTTAAAAAAAGAATTACCTAAAAGAAAAGCTTGGTAGTTCTCAACACAAGCCAGCAAATTCTCCGAAGTATCCCTCACTGAGCGGAACAGCGTTAATTTCGAGTCGAGCGACGCGTCCGACGCAAGGAGATGCTCGTCTTCCTGGAAGTTCAAAGCGTAAATTCATTATGGATTCAATTAGACTGGGTTCACAACAACCTTCTTCCCTAGCTTGGTCCTCAGTAGTTGTTTTGCGGTCCAGTAGTGACGTTTCATCGTCACAAGCGTGGATTCATCGAACTTGTCGAGGAAACGGTCGAAGTTCATCCCACTGAAAATCATATTTGTGATAGAATATGTGCTTACCATTGGCCAAGACGAAGAATTGTACTCTACTATTTATTTACACACTTTAATAAAACCAGGGGTGTTTAAAAAACAAGCAGAAAAGGTGTTAAATTCCAGAGCCATCTACTCAAAGGGAACTCAGGTATGATTGAATTCCAGGGCCATCTACTGAAAGGTAATTAAAAAGAAACACATATACATAATGCCCCACATTGTGATACACTCAAATTTAGAACACAATGGCTCTCCGAATAAGGAAATTTGCGGCTTTAAAAATATTTTTATGGACAAAACACCTGATTATTCTTCACATACTCATTTTTGACTCAACAATTTTATAATCGATTTTAATTGCCAGAATTTCAGCCAAGGGAGGTTTTTTTTTCTGTGGGAGCGCTAATTTTCGTTCATTCCTAGTCCTAGTCATACTTGAACCACAAAAGAGCCAATGGGAAGAAAATCTAACCATCTAGCGAAACCGAGTTTTTATAAGAGGTACGTATGCATGATATTATATTTTCGATCCAGTAGTGTTTCTACAAATTTTTTTGAAAACGTTGACCATCATATATTGTGTGAAAATTTAATGTGTACAGTTCTCTTCGTAGTTTGTGGATACGCATAACTGCGCGTGTCTTAAAGAATCACTCCAACAGCAATTAAATGAAAGCTGGGAATGCACATTAGAGGAGAGGAGAGCCCCGTCTACATCTAAAGTAGACTAACAGGGTCCATTGTTGCAAGGGACGCTTTAGAATGTTACTTATCGAACAAATTCAAAAATACTAGAAAAAACCGTTAGGAAATTTTTCTGCTGCATGGAGAGACTTCTTTAAAACATCCTGGATACTAAGTGTGTGCTTTTTTTGATAATTACTCGGATGCAGTCAGAGAATTAGAAATTCACCCAGGAAGCCCAAAACAGGTTCGTATGATTTTAATATCCCAAGATGGAAAATTAGAGCGACAGGAGGGGCAGGCCTGTTCGACAGGGCCTTATCAACATCACACGAAGAATTAGTTATAATCGATCGATCCGCATCCAGGCGATAAAAACACATTAGGGAACCCCTAATCGATTGTGCTTTTACTTGGTCAAAAAAGGAAGCGCCCAAACCTCGTACTGCTCTCGTAGTGTCGTGTCGCCATTGTGAATTGAACAGCAGAAGATCAGCAACAGAAATACCCGTGAGTAGTCGATCAATACTAACGTTCTATGACGTCATCAGAGCTGAACAGCTGATTTCAGCAAAACGCCTGCGGCACTCCTCATAAGTGTGGCCGCTGCCGTCGCTGTGCCCTTCTACGGCTATCGATATTTGCCTGGCAGCCGGCCAAACCCCGCCCACTCCCCCTTCTGGGGAGATATGGGAGCAAGCTGGAGCGAAGTTGGTGGGGAAATGGTGGAACGGCCACTGGTTTTACTCAATCATGTCATAATCACCTTACTCAGTGGAAGATAAGATACCTCACACATTTGTGACTGCTGTGCTAGCAAATCATAGTCACCCCGCTGGGCAGAATTCTACACAACTCCCTTGATTCTAGCTTGGTTCTAGGTTATGGCGTCTTACCGTAATTATGACGTGAAATAAAATACACCCTCGGATGCCATTGCACCATGAACGACAAGATGCGATTAAAGTGCTCAGGGGCTGGCTTTTGACCTATTTTTACATTTTGTTTCACGCTTCGACCACAGCATGGCGGCCTGCTTGGCTTGTGGAGAATTCATCTACCGGGTGGGACTATGAACAGTAGTAAGGGAAATTGTCATGCGGGTTCATAGTAGCCGACTACCATCAGCCATCGCTGTTCTGGGCATACATCCTCACTTCTAATAAGTTCTAGCACATGTTACATGGAGCATAATGGGTGTTAGCTGTACAGCGAGATTCTGTGATGAAGTACGTCTCGTGGGGCCATCTTAGCTGGTGTAACTGGTACACATACGGTACCGGCCAAAATCATATAGCCTTTTGAATTTTCCTCCATAACTTTTGGTGGAGTAAAGCTTTGCATGGAAAGAAACGAAAGCAACTTTTTAATGACATGGACTTCTGGGTGCATTGTGGCCGAAATGAATACTGTTGAAATGAACTAAAATTTGCTTCGTATACTTTGATTAACACTCTGAAAACACACGTTTTCTTCCAAATATGAGACGGATCTATTACAAGGAGTCCATTCTTGTCAAAATACTGCCCATAAAAGCCGTTCTGTGATCCTTTGTAGATGCTGCAAAATTCAGGACTTCGACCCTGTGAATACAAATCTTGTCTCAAGGAATCTAGTTGACAAAATGGTGATGTCATCCCCTTTCTATTACATGTGACTGTCTACAACACCCATAAAAATATTCGAAGCTTTACGTTAAATGAACTTATGGAGGAGACTCCAAAAGGCTATATAATTATGGCCGGTACTGGTGGCGCGGCTCTCTTGGGCAGAGACGCAGACAATCAGTATGCTGAGCTCCCGTGTCTCTGCCCAAGAAAGCCGCGCCGCGGTCCCGAGCCTTGTCAGCGTCCGTTTTGAGTTCCCTGTACATCATGTGCATATACATCTATGTGTTCTGTTATACGGATCCACAACGCAACGGCCTTGATGTGCACGAAAATTTCGCTATCTGTAGTATCGCGTAGAGTTCAGCCCACAGCCGTTCGCTTGCTGCTCGATGAAAATCACTGTACAAAGAGTTTGCAGGCATAAAAACAAAAGAAAACACGTTTTCTATAGCACAGTTGATGAAGGCTTGCAAAAAGAATCTGGAACATTCTCTCACATTTTTGAAGTTAATTCTAATTAACAGCTATGAAACCCTTCTCCTACTCATTGCGGAACCAAGTGCTGCAGGTTTTCGATGCGTTTACGCATATGTAAGCTTATATTTCGCTGTGATTAGCAGAATTCGGCAACGAAACAGAACATCTTCAGCGTTGTGTCAGGAGTCGGGATATTGACTTTATCAGAGCTAATCTATAGGACACTTTGTGTGACATTCGCCTCAATTGGGACATCTTTATAGTCATTTTATACACAATTTTCCCCACAAACACGGAATAGTGATGCCGACAACATTTTAGGTGACGTCCTTCCAGAGTACGACAGTATCGCGCGTTTTTTACCGACCTCCCACCTCGTTCAAACCACAGGCTCGTGTCTGCTAATAGGTCTAATAAACGGCTTATTTCGTTCGGATTTCATGCTTTAGTAGGGATATACCATCTAATATTGAACGGGGAACCTTTTATTTGTTTTCTAAGCTTCGCACTTTGGCTAGTAGTAGTTCGGAGGCTCTCGCCCAATTATTCTTCTTCCTATACTTTACTTTTCATTGATTATTGACACCAATCTTATTTAGGAGAGACCTGTAACGTGGGTAATATACTTCTGTTTGTTTGCATACTGGATCATTTTGTTGTTTCCGTCCTTCATGCCGAAATTTTTCTTTAAACTTGGAAGCAGAGCATTGTTCTTCTGAGAGCATTAACCTAACTTTGATCTCTCTTAATTTGGTTATGGTTCATGTTATTCTCGCTTCGAAATCTTCGACTTTCTTCTTTTCTTATGTAATTTGGTATCTGCAGGGTATGTCGAAGAAGCGTCGCCATGAATCTTCTGGTGACGATATCGACGGCGAACCAATTCCTTCTGATCCAGAAGAGTTCAGAAGTGATTCATCTGTGAAGCGTCACAAATCTAAGCAAGATGAACGTTCTAGAAACGGAAGTGAGAAGAAATCCAATAAGAACTCGGACAAAAAGAGTTTAGAGAAGAAAAGGAAAGATGACAGCTCTTCGAGGAGTGGATCCTCCAGCTCTTCATCGTCGGATTCGAGCAGTTCTGATTCTGAAGGTATTTATTTGATTTTGTTTAACATTTCGACGTTTCCATTAATATGTTCATCATCTTCAGAAGCCTAGTTTAGGGGTCAGCCATTTTCTTTACTCTCAGTGAACTATATTACTGTAATAGAACAGCATGGTTTTGAAGTAGTGGTGCAGTGTTGTCAACAAGATGAAAAGTTCCGGAGGGTCAGGGGCCAGTCTTACCGTATATTTCGGGCGTCGAATGAAGTGTGTGTCACGTGCAGCTACACAAGAGACACTCTAACAGACGGAGGTGACCTGTAAAGTTGCAGAATCACTAGTCAGTGGGATTTCTCGAGTTCGTGCACCTACTTTTACGATACTTATGAAAGTGCAGCTTTTTTTGAGCTTGTAAAAACAAGTGAGGGACAAGAATCAACGCATTTCTCGAAGAAATTTCAAGCCGTTACGCAATTCGCGTATGGGATATATGGTATTATCGGAATGTATCAAAGTTACAAATTGCGAATGCAGAAGTCACC